>WEIS01035675.1:4870-24061 GCA_013389965.1 Todus mexicanus
GCTCAAATATCCAAAAGATTTATGACCTACTTGGGCCACCCTTGTTTCAAAAGGCAAGTGAGCTAGAAAGGTTTATTTCCATTGCAATAAGTGAATAAGATCCTGGTCTGCATGATGCCACAAAAAAGCAAATTAAGGGAAGCAAACAATGAACGAAACACATACATCCCCCTCTGCTGATGTTTCAAAGCAGCAGACTAAACTACAGCTCCTGTTCGTGACGCCTTTACTTCAAGGCTTTTGCTCAGAGATGTGAGTCTTAGACCCACCAAGCGAAGGTCAGGATAGAACCATGCTGAAAGTGAGGTTCTTTAGCCCTTCTCAACACCATCTCCTCATGCACACAGACCTGTTCCACTGAGTACAGCCTGGTTATTTTCACTACAGGCTCCATTACATCCCTTAAATGAGAAGAACCTGCTCCTTCATAGCTATGCTTGTGTGAACCGATACCACAAGACCCTCAAATTGTTGACCCCTTTGGCTGACTAGGAGGGGAACAGAAGGGTCAGTGTCAAGACTGAATCTAGCTTCAGTGGGTCTGAGGCAGATGGTCACCAGATGTAAAACCCTGGAGAGCTCCAGTGGACTCAATCTTCCTGCCACCATGGATTTGCGGAGCTCATGCTGGTTCTACTTTCCCAGGACACAGCGTGGCTGTACACACTTCCGTAAGCTACTAAACTCCCTCGAAGCAGCAGGTCAGTATTGTGTAAAGAACAGTACTAAATCAGTTTATCTCTGCTGATCAGCACGAAAGAAGGGCAGAGNAACAGGCAGAAGAATTTTATTTTTTTAGAAAGCTCAAACTGCTACCTGAGGAATGAGACAGAGTGAGGCAAATCTGCCCCAGGGAGAGCCAGGTGCTTTGCTTTGCTGTTTGTCTCACAAAAGTTGCACCCTGTGTATTGGATTAATGGAATCGAAGGCACCCTGCTGTCTGGTCACTGACCTAGCTGTAAACAACAGATGATATGATGCCACGAGCTTCTATTATATATAATTACCTATTGAGATGTGGCCATTGTAAAAGAAACAAAACCATATACTTCACTTGCTGCTCTCGGTCTGTTTTTCGGAGAGAAATGAAACCTATAAGCGCCTCAGCATTGAGCACCATTTTCTTCTTATCTCCCTTCACTGCTCCTCCTATCTTCTCCAAATAAAACTGTGTGTCCCCCTTACTCCTAGAACAATCCTCCCAGCCACACTGGTATGGTCAAACCTTCTCAGCTCTTGCTTTAGATCCCTCTTAGATCCTTCTGTCATTCAACCTTTTTATGTCACAGCTTCCTCTCCTTTGCCCACAGCAAGGTGAAAGATCTGTCTTACCTGAATGTATCTATCTGCCCTGGATTGTACTCACTCCAATAGAGACCACAGGGACAGACTCCCACCTGATGTAAACCAGAGCAGGTCTGCTGGGGTGCTACATGATCATAAATCAGAGTAGACAGTGAATAATGAACCCTGTTCTTTGATTTCCAACTCAAGAGTAAAATCAGACAGAACTCGCTCTCTGATAGCTCAAACCCGAGAAGCAGCTTTCACATCCTGCACGGTCCAGCTGTGAAGCTCCTTGCCACAGGACACTGTGAATGGAGCAACTGGACATCTTCCTGAAAGACCAACAAAACCCACTGGAAGCCATGAAACACAAAGAACTCTCCTCAGGTTCAGATACCTGCGCCTTAAATCACTTGAAACTGGGAAAGTGTTGTGCGAATACCGCTGCAGAACCACTGCTGACCTGTACTCTTCCCTCAGCACTCCCTGCAAGCTGCTTTAGGGGACAGCACGTCAGGATAGATGGAGCTGTCATTTGACCCAGTGAAGATGTTCTTTATCGACGCCAGTTCACATCAGCTGCAGACACAGCATCACATCTCACACACGTCTGTATACGCACACGCGATGACTCCATGTTTGCGTGCTCTCTAAGCGTAACCTCGACAGAGTTATTTGGTGCTCGCTAGCCATTAGCTTTTGTAGTCCAGCCAACTACAACTGAAGCTGCTGCTACAAGTCCATAGCTAATACACATTTATCTCTGTTGTTCATCAGTAACTCAGAAGCTACCACGACATGATATTCATGAAGATGTTCAAAAGAAGTTCTCATTACAATATCTGGCAATGAAACAGAAGCTGACACTGCCAATGACAAGCTGCTTGTTTGTCCTGGCTTTGCTTCGATTATCAAACTGAAAGTCCATATTGCCAAAACAGACAAAACCTGTTTTCTCTTTTTATTCTAATTTTTGTCACAAGTCTGATGCAAGTCCTGTACAGAAGTATGTCTGAGCTGTATCAGCGTCACCCTTTCTGCTTTATTTACAAAGGCTCTCATGAACACCTAGATACACCAACACCGAAACACACGCAGGTTAAGTTAAATGTTATCCGAATTACCGCTGTGTGGCTGAACACCTCATATTGTACAATCGCGCAGCAGCAACCTCTTGTATTAATCACTGAAGAACAGCTCACATACAAATAAAAAGTGTTTCATATCATCATCTGTCTTTAGATATAAACACAACTCAGCAACAGAAGCTTACAACGAACTGGCTTCTACTAGATGGAGTTCAGTGTTTACGTAAGGCATCTTCTTTTGGATAGCTTTTTTTTGGTTTACTTCCAAAGAGTTCCCTGCTTTGGAAACGTTTTAGACAACATGGACAAAAGCATGTTGTCTGAGATACTGTGTAGGAAATGACACTAAAGAAAAGAGCCAACATTTCAGAGTATGAGATTGCACTCTATTTTGAAACCCTTTCGTGAAGAACAGTTGGTTATTGGAAATATTTTTTAAGCAATTCAATCACAGATTGCCAGGACTGTTTCCACTCTTTATCTTGTCTGAATCAACTAAGCTCCAGCTCTTCCAAGATCATCCAATACCAGCAGATATTTGGTCATACACCAGCGTGTGAGTGACTGTTTGAGACATCTTCTCTGGCTGTCCATTAGGAGTCACTCGTTATGAGCAATGAATCGAAACGAGAGTAAAATGATGCATTTAGCTACCTGAATGCTTTTGTGAATGACCAGGGGGCTGATCAATTCTCACTTACCTCAGCACACTTCTGGTGTCAGAATTGACTTTGGGGGTTTCATCTGCCTAGCAGAGAAGGTTAATGCTTTCAGTAATGCTGAACCTAAAGACTTGGAAGAGATATTTGAAGAGATGCGAACGAGAGGGAGCAGATTATTATCAAGCACTGCTGCCAGGAAGCCATTGGTACTGGACACAGCAAGGCTGACTCGATCAGATAGCTAGTATTCGAGAGAGAACATTTCATTCATCAGTGAAAATAAACAGGACCTGTTCGCTGTGGATCAACAGCGCGGAGTGACTCAGGCTATCACACAATCCTGACTTGAACCTGTTGAGGATCTTGGTCCAGCATTTCCTTTGGAGTATTAATGCGAGGTAGAAACGTGTCAAGAATCCCCTTCGCTGCCGCCTGGCAGCTGGATAAACTGCAGTGAGAGCCCCACCGAAGTGCTCGCAGGTTAATAGCAGGAGCAGACAGATCGCCCTCGGACGCTGCTTGCTACAGGCTCCGGCTGCCTGAATCAGCCGTGCCAAGCCCCACGCCCTGCACATCCTTCCTCAGAGCCTGCGACCGCTCGGGTGCCATCCTCAGGGACGGCATCCCCAGGGGGAGCATCCCCAGGGGCCACGGCCGCTTCAGACCTGCTATTGCCGTGTCCAGCCCCTCCCCGCACCCAGCTCATCCCACGGGCACCTCGCAGCAGCCGGATCGCAAAAGTTCCCCACCCTCCTGGAAGCAACAGGGTCCCCGGGCTGCGGTTCCGATCCCCGGCTACTCACATGGTGCGGAGCGAGCGGCTCGGGCTCTGCCTGCCTCCCTCTCCAGCAAAGAAGATGGCTTTCCGGCTCCGCACCCGCGCCCAGCAGGCTCCTAGTGCTGGAGGCACCGGGGCTGAGCTAGGAGGGGTCGGCCCCGGCTACTGAGCATGCCTGTGCCTCTGCCTCTGCCTCGCAGCGAGCGCAGGAGCTGAGCCCAGGCTCGGGGGTCCCCCCGCCCCAGGGAGCGCAATGTCCGAGAGCTCTCCACGAATGGGGCGGCTCCTGCCAGCCGGGAGGCTGGGGCGGACACCTACAGCAAAACCTGGTGTGCTGCTGGAACCACCCTCCTGCTCCCTCTGCTCTCTGGAAAGAAACAAGTGTGTGTGTCTGTGTGCGTGTGTGTGCGTGTGTGTGTGCGTGTGTGTGCGTGTGTGTGCAGGAGAAAATCACAAGAGGTATTGCAGTTCACTCTGTGCGGTCATGGGTGAGTACACACAAATAGGAAAAAGCAAGTTGTCAGGATTGTAACTCCTACCTGTAACACAGAGTGAAACCCCAGGCGGATAAGCCAGTAGATCAGCCATTGCTTCTTACTCGATCGTGTGTCTCAGATGAAATACAGCCCTTGCCATGTCTCTGTGCTCCCTGCTTGGACTTCTTGCAGCCTTCGCCGTGCTCTCAACCTGGGTCCAGGCATCCGCTCTCCCCCTTGAATCCCTTCCATTAGCACTAGCACTTCTCTTGCACACCCATATACAGAACAAAACTTCTTGAAGCAGAACATGCCCTTAAACCAAGGTCATCATATACTCTAAACAGAGACCAAGGAAGGAGAAAGTCTACACAGTCACTTTTTCAAGAAGTGGGAACTTAACATTGCTGTCCCCAAGGATAGTGTGTTTCAGTTACCCTGTAAAACTGTACTCCACCAGGCACTGCTTTCCTAACTTACCACCAGTTACCACAGGTTCCACAAGCCTTTAGAACCAGCTTCGTACCCAAGTAAGGCAAGAGCTTACCCAGAACACATAGAAGCTTTTGTAAATATCTAGACCTCAGATTGTGAGGTGCCTGTTGAAAATAAAGTAGATTGGTGCCATCGTATCAAATCTGTGCTTTCTGCATGGGGAAGCCAAAGAAAAGATGAGTCACTCCTCAAGGCAACAGGCGAAGGTACCGGTGCTAGGGCTGAGCAGTGCATTAGTCCCAGTTTCTAAACTTGATGTCAACCCGCTGAGTATTTTCATGGAGAAGGTAATCAGGGGATGTGAGAACACCCACAGCAGCAGTGCACAGCCCAGACATGAGGACACTCCATTACTGCCTAACCCCAGGCTCGGATGCTACCACAGCCCGATTCGGATGCAAACCCCCAGCTATCGGCTCTGAAGGGGAACCAGCTCCTTGGGAACAGGGGAACACCTCAGAGCGACTTATGACAGGAACCTCTCTTCCTTCTCCCTCCACTGCCTGAGAGTTTGCTCACTGCGTTAAGGACTTGTCATACCTGCTGCCACTGGAGGCTGATTCTGCCTATTCTACTGAAACTAATTATTTGCATGAATAAATAAATATCACTTAGGGCAGCACTTTGAGCTTTAATGTTCTACATTTGACTACATCACTCAGGGCTTGCTCACATATTGCGTTCATAACAGCCTAGCCCTGGGAAACTTTTCCTGATGGAAGTAAAAAACACTTTGAATTGGATTTGCTCTAAGAAAAGCTGGAGTGTTTCAACCAATTAGCCTGCCGTGATGACAATCAGAAGATTCCTGACTAGCTTTAAGCTTTATCCATCCACAGACCACTTAGCTCAGCACTTCCCATCTGGAATTCCTCCATAATTCTTTTCTCCTGAGGACAGTTTACTTTTCAGACATCCTAGACAAAGATATGTTTATAGGAGAGTCCTCCCTCCCCTCAGCACACAGCCGTGCCAACACCCACACACAGACCTAAGCCCAACACTGGGACCACCTGCCACAGGCAGTTATCTTCTTAGCCCTTAAACCCAAACCATGTTTGAATATCAAGGAAGCGAAAAGTTGTGCGTGGCCAGGGCAGCCAGGAACTCCTGGGACAGGAGGACCCGCTCTCTAGCCCTTCCTGACTTTTCTGTGCTATCACTTCTTGTCCCTGCTATATGGAGGGTGAAACAAGTAACTACTGATGCGAGACCAAAGCTTGTAAGAGTCAAAAAACCCCCTCAAAGACCCCAAACCTCACATGAAACTGTTTTAATGTACAAACTATCGAGAGCACAGGGTGCAGTGTTTATGCTGACTTCAGGCCAGCTTTATCCTGACTGAAGGCGAAGAGGAAATACCCACATAAGCATAAAGATAGAAGGACAGACAGATGGACATTGCCTGATTTGGCAGAAGAGTGCCAGTGCAGTGACAATGCTTCAAACACAGAGCACAGCACAGAATGAGCTTAACGTAGATCAGTGCACCACATCATATGGTCACAGCTTTAATCTGGGGCAGGAGAGCTCTCAAAACCAAACTGAATAACACCATTACACTATGGCCTTACTTGCTAAAGACTTTCCTACCAGCTAATGAAGGCATCACCATTCCAACCCCAAAAAAAGGCTCCTGAAGATCCTGAAGAAAATCCATAGCTAACCTATGGGACATTTTCCTTCAACCCTACATTCCCCTGAGATTGCAGCTTGCCATTAAAGGCTCCCAAAGCCTTTGGTGTAAGAAGAGATGCAGAGACACCCTGTGGTAGCAACAAAATAGCATGATCAGAATTAATTCAAACAGTTTAAAATTTTATTTAATTAAGCAACAAAGCTGGATCAGAAAAGCTGTATCCTGGGGACACAGACATCTTCCCAAGTTGCTAGTCAGGTCATTTCCTCTCTACAGACCTCCTTGCCTGCCTGGCATCTTTTGTCCTCTGTGTTTGCATGACCGTCCTTGCCACAGAGATTTTTACCTCTTGTTCTTTTCGGTTCTTTTACCCCAGGGGATATGAGCAGGGTCAGGGCTGCTGAGCGCTGCTGCAGTTGGGGGGATGGCTCTGGACATCCTCTGTTTCTGGAAAACAGTTTCCCGCATCTTTAGCCTGCCAGAGCTGGGTAGGGAAAACTATCAGTCTTATCTGTAAATTGCAAGGGTTTTTACCCCATCCATAATTCATACTTTGTCCTGAAATCATGTTTATAAATACAAAGGCAGCTACAGAGGCACCAATACACTGCTCAGGTAATCCAGGAATGAAAGCAGTCAGCGGCAAGCATCAGCGCAGCGCAGTTTTGGGATCTGGAGTCCTGCAGGTACTAGACCTTGTTTGTAATTAACTAGAAACAACCTACAAATACAACACTGAGGTTCCTGACAATGCTGCCCACTGCTGTATGAGACCTCCATCCCTTTATCTGTGAGAACTACAAGTAGAATTCCTGTTTTAAAGAATCGCTATGTAATCTATAGGTTTGTGGACTGACCACATAATAAAGTATATGTCAGAGCCAGCCACAGTAACACTATTATTAGTTTGGCTCACAAACCAGAAAAATCACTGTTGCTAAGAAAGTTGAGGGCAGTTAATCAATATATTGAAAGCAATGGTAGCCACGCTTCACAAGATTTAAGCAGAAGAGGAAAGCAAGGCAAAGAAACCAATTATTCAAACCCTGGGTATTCAAATACTGCGGCAACGCAATTAAACATATAGTTAAGGTATTGGAGGAATTCCCCCTGCATCATTAGAATTAATTGCACTGAAAGCTCAAACATAGCTAGGCAACTTCATCTTTAAAAGAAGAGAAATTAAATACTATACAATGTATGCCCAAACTACAATTTAAAAAAAAAAAAAGTGACTAGAAGACTTTATAAAAGATTCCTTTTGTGTAGCTTTGGTTCTTTGTCACCCATTTTCACATAATTACATCTGTACTTTCCGTGTAACGTTTTCCTCTCTTGATCTTTTAGACCAGTAGAATTAGCACTGAAAGATCCAGCGGTGCGGAGCCTTTGAAGCTCAGTTCTCAGAGGTAACGGAGGTTCCTGCCTACCCACTTGCTGATTTTATTAGCCACAGATGGGGCTGCTCTGCAAAGCTTCACCTCAGCACCACTGCATGCCTAAAATGGGTCCTGAACTTACAGATTATTTTGTCAGAAAGTAAAAACTGAAGGGAAGTCTGTAATGATGAGGTGTGCAATTTTCTTTCATTCATAATTTTTATTCATCCCTTATTAGCATAATAATTATTTTGAGATAGTTTTATTTTACAGGTCAGTGAACTCTTTGTAATTTCTTTTATAAACAGTCTTTTTTGCCATTTCTGTAAGAGGAACATGTCCAGCTTCCCTAGGTTCTGTTAAAAAGCTGGGGGTGTGTCACGGTTTGTTCCTTCGAGGCAGTTGCAGCTTCTTGGTAATGTGGGGCAACACAGAATTTTGGTAAATAATTATGACACGATGAAAAGCTGTTTCAGGCTGTGATCCTGCAAAGCACATGCACAGTGAGTCCCTACTGCCTGTGTGGATCCTACTGCAAGGACTGGTTAAGAAGAACTGTCCTTAAAAGCCTGGGGAGGGGTAGAGAGGGAATGACCAACACAACACAGGCAGTGAAGAGATGAGCTCAGTTCAAAATGGTTGTCAGTTTTGTTCCTAAGTCTACAAACCTTGTGTGACTTGTTTTAGATGATCCATGTAAAATATTTTGAACCTTTAGGAGCATACAGGCTCTTACAGTCATTAAGAGGGGGGTGAACGTGACCCCTCAAGTCAAGCAACCAGAAGTTAATGCAATTACTAAGTATCAAATGTAGAGCAGAGAGACTAATTCAATCAGAGAGGCCAAAGGGATAATTCTTGGAGACAAAGCAATGCAATGCGGAAACGCAGACTAATCAACTGCTTTATCAAAAGAAAAAAAAAAGGAAACAATTTCCAAGCCTTAACTAAAAATCCCCAGTTGGATCTTCATCTTTTCAGGGTTCTGGTTTTTGCTTTGCAGTGTTTGTTCCATCTCCCATTTGTTTCACTGCTTCTGTTCTCTGCGGAAAACTGTTTCATTGGCTCCTGGTTCTTCGCTTTTATCAAATGAGCCGCCTCCTCTCCTGGTTTTCAGCAAGTAGCCTGATCATCAGAGAGAGCATCTAGAAGGAAATATTTATTATATTTAACGTCCAAGCCTACTTGCAATGCTTATGTGGAATAGCGGTTGAGTAAGAATATCCAGTTGCCTTGTGTCTGCAGGATTTTTCAAAGCAGGTATTTGCTCCATCCGATGGAAAGTGGCTGGTCACCGATCTCGACTAAACCTTCTGCGTAACCAGGACACTTGCAGGTTTGTAGAGTGACCGATCCAGACTTCATCAGGTGCAAACTCAGCAAGGAACAGGCTATTGAAAAGTCCCTCAGACTTGTGCTTTCATCTAAGCAGGTGCTGTTGTTATGACAGAGAAAATGAGCTGGCACAAAGGAAAGAAGGAACTTGCAGAAGAAAGCATCGGAGATGGGAAGCACAGCCGAAAGAAGCGAGAGCGACTATTTAAGAAGAGATTTTCTGGACTGAGCCTCTTCTCTGGGTCTCCTAAGAACAAACTGTAAGTACATCCGAGATGATATTTTGTATACGTTTTGAGGCCAGAAGTGTTATAAGTATTTCCAGGGCACCTTTGACAGAGCCACAGTCACCTCCCCTGTTTCCTCTCTCTATTAACTGTTTCACAAACAAGGAAATAGTTACAGACTAATTAAACAACTTGACCTAAAACCTAGCAAGTCACTGTCAGCAGTAGGTATGAAATGAAGGTCTCCAAACCTCCTGTGGCTGCGTGTATATCTTACAACCATTCCCCTCTGCTGCCTCCCACCCAGCAAGAGAGATGTGGAGAGGCAGCATCTCTGTTCCTTCACATGCACAAGCACTGCCAGTCGTGACAACCCAGGACACCGTTTCTAGAAATAACACCGCTGCAGGTTTTGGTGCACCGATATCCCTGCCCCAGGGGGTAACAGACAGGGGCAGCCTACGGGCAGCAGCCCAAATCACTGTTCAACAAAGTCAGTTTCCTGAATCAGACCCTAATTATTGTTTCTGTTCATATAACAGTGCCTTCACGCTTGCTACTTTTCAGGTAGAAAGAAGAAGAAAAAAAAAAGACAAGCAATGCAAAGCTATTCGTTTTTTAAACCGAAATAAGCAAAGAGGCAGAAATGAGTCTGAGCTTACTGCTTTGAGCATGTATAAGCTTTGAGTTACCATCATCATTTGTGGAATTTTAAATTCTGTTCTTGGGTCTTTGTACTTGATATTATTCTTCCTTAATATGAGGTATCCAGTGTATGCATCATGCTGGCATCAATAGTTTCCCAAAAGCGTATTTTCTCATCCATTACACGAGCTGTTTTCTACACAGATCTCCTAAAAAGAGTCTGTCTTTGATAATTACCATGAAATTACCGTCTTAGCAGGAAGTGCATGCAAGTCTCAGCAATTACTCAGCTAACTACATTAAGCTCGATAGCCGCAGCAGCTGGTTACAAGCTCGACATCAGATTAAAATACACTAGCCAGAAATGATCCCAAGAGCCAGATCCTTCCCTCAGACTGATCCAATTGTAGGACAACTAATACTAAGGGCTTTGCTTTGGACTTTATCTTGCTGCACTGCTGAGGAACCGGACTGGAAACACAGTCAGACATCCAGGGGGTTAGTGAATTACAGCTGTGAATTTTCTCCGTTGTCCGTCACTCCCCTGAAGCACGCATTCGGGAGGCAGGCAAGTCCACCCGAAGCAGTAAAATCATGCTTCCCAGGCCTTGAACTTTACTTGTAAGTAATGAATATGGATTTCCCTCAGTTTTATCTAAAAAACCCAGCCCAAACAGTGATGTAGCATCCTCCTCCCGTGGTACTCTCACATCAATGGAAAGACAGTCTTCAGACTTTAACGGATATATTTCTACAGACCTACAGACACATTGCACAGCAGTGGTTCTTAAAAACATTTAAAATCATTTTTAAAAGTCATCAGGGCCTGCAAAACTTTCACAGCAGTGTAGCCAAATCAGATCATCTCCACAGTTCAGCACTGATTTCCAAGCTCTTGTACAGGATTAGGTAGGTTAGTGTCTTTCTTGAAGTACTATTTTATATAAGCTATAACGGCATATAATGCAATGAAGAGTGCTTGTCTTCACCCCTTCCATCTCTATTCAAGGACAGTGCAATATCTGGCTTATCCACCAGCCAGCCGTAATTACTAGAGGAAAAAGAACCTTTCTGACAGGACAGGTGAGGTCTGCTACGTCAGAAGCCTGTGACTGAGACACACAGAGCTGTATGAAATCTGCTTTCATACACACACGAGGCTTGTGCCGCAATCACCCACGTAAAAGGTGCATGTTAACAAACTGAGTCAAAAGCTCCTACCTAGCTAGTTGAGTTACGATTTTTTGGAAAGTTTTAGTTTAAATAGTGACAATCCTTTCAATAATTCTACGTTCTAAAACTAAGGGCTTGTCATTGCCATCACAGCACCAGAGCCAGACTCCCCTTTTTCTGTCCATTCCCGTTTTCTGCAGGTGACCACACGCTGCACCTGCTCCTGGCGTGACACAGGTAGCGCCTCAGGAAGGGTTCGTAAATCACAACGCTAACGGCTTCTGCTGAGCTCGTTTGTCTAGGAAGTGCATAGGTTAAACTTGTCACCTCTCTTTCTGACTGCTCTAGCTCTCAGGGCAGAAGTCAGCTTTTCGAAGACAAGAGGAGATGTTTACACAGAAAAGGTTCCAAAAAGCTGAAGCCAGCGCAGGAGGAAATATGTTCCTTAAGGCAGCCGCACTCCGGAAAAATGTGTCCGAAATGTGAAATACTTGTCTGCCGAAAATGCGAGACGCTGCACTCAGAAAGCAGTTTCATTGCTCACAGCCTGCTTGACCACTACGACAGAGGAGGAGACGCCGGCGCCGATACCTTGATGGCAGAAAGTCAAGTACGTAGAGGTGACTGAGGCGGTTAAAGGTTTGGTGTGAGTGCCTTGTTGGTACCTGACTACAGCCCAAAATGCTAAAGTGTGGATCCACTCAGGCTGACTGGATCTTCGCCCTGTGCCACGTGTATGCAGCACCAGCAATTACAGCCGCGCTCGTGTTCATACTTAGTATATGTAGCAGATGCACCTTCACTAATCGAACTGGCATAAACTCTGCAAATAAAGATTTTAAAGTAGGAGATAAAGGTTTCTCAGCTGTTAAGGACAGGGAATTGTTTCAGAAACATTTCCAAAGAGCTTTCCTTTTCCTCTCAAAGAAACAAGATTATCTCCTTATGCTGCAAAAGAGAAAGTGAATATTAAATGCAGAATCGCTGGGTGTGTTACACTTACTTGCAATGCCTAGGTATATTTCAGTGTTGTCTGTGGTCCAGAATATTAAACTCTTTATTTATTTTTAAATTAACTAGCATGGGTGTGCAATTTGAGGGGGGGGGGAGGCTCCCAAAGGCTATCCTGGCCACCGAAATTGTGGATCACATTAAAATTCCCTTCTAGAATTTCCGAGCTTTTACAGACTTTCAACTCCTTACAATCCAACACCTCTCCTTAAATGGGGCAGTAACGATCGCAACTCACCACGTATTTAAGCCTTCTGTGTCGTACAGCACCAAATAAATGTATTCAAAGTTTAAGCACATCAGTGTAACCCACACCTGGAGACATCTGTCTCCATTCCCTCACGGTGCAGCGACAACGAGGAGAGGAGCTCGGTGGCGAGTGACACTAAGGTCCAGGCACACACAAGGTTATTTACTTCATGGAATCCCTACACACAGGTTAAGGAAGCAGTCTCTGGAGCAAATAGAAAACGGGCGGGGATGTTTGGACCGGTTTCATCACTCTTCCTATGTTCTGAAGCCACCAGTCCATAGGGAAAGGGCTCGCTCTCAGTCCTTCCCACTCCCCTTCCGGAGCTGGTCCATTTTTGTTCCAGTGAATGTTTGGTAAGGGGACTGGATTCCAGATTTTTGTATCTCTAGGGAGTACTTTAACTGAGCCATGTCATCCATCCTTGTGTTGGCTCCCCGCGTCCCCAGAAAACAGTTTCAACAGAAGGAATTCAGAGCTATATATTACAATATTCCCACACTCCAGAGCATCCCGGGCAATACCGCACATCTCCCTGCGTGATATGCCAAACGACCACTCAATGCTCCTTACGTGAAGGAGGTTAAAGAGACATTGCTCGTGTCCTACAGGTGCTCAGAGGCAGAATTCACAAACAGGAATGAACCACTTCAGGTTCCTCACTTCTGGCCAGGCTTTAGTGGTTCTGAGCACTCCCGACAAGTGCCCAGACTTCCTGCCCAAACACAGACTTCAAAAGCCAAAGCCGCACTACAAAGAGTTGTGGTCCCTCAGAAACCATGTTTCCATGGTGCTTGATTGTCGCTTCCACTCATTTGCTTCATAAAAGCCAAATGATGCCTGGCAAGTCAGAATTAACCTTTTATATATTTCACTACGACTGCTGTTCCTAAAGTGCCATCCCTCACAGGCTTCCCAAGAATAAGCCACGCCACCACTTAAGAAATACGTATTAATCCCCATCCCTCTTCATCAGGCAGTCCCAGGGGAAACTTCTCCAGGGAGAAAATCACCTGAGGAAAAGGACGGTGACAGCCTGAAAGGGTGAAAGACTAGCTCATCACAGCAGCATTTTTTTAAACCCGACAGTCCAAGACAGTAAAACCTGTTGGAAGAGGTTACACAGTCGATACGGCTTTTAGCCAAGTGTTCTGGAGGTGACGTAACAAAGTTCTGTCAGCATCCGACTCGTTCAGTTCTCCCTTGTGGGAACTTCAGCAGCAGTTAACACCATTTCCAGAACAGCTAGTAACATGAGCAGAGGAAATAAATTCCCTGGTCAGCACTGGTGGAAACTGTTCTTGATCAGTCATTAAGTCATGTTTGAAAGAATAATTAGAAGATTATTTTTTTTATTATTGTTATGCATGGAGGCAGCACGAGCAGCAGGATACTCAAGTTTTCTCAGCAGCATTAGTTGTTAAAATTACTGCACCTCTCTTGGAGTGGCTACTGAAACCTGCTTCAGAGATCTGCTTGGTACCACATATTCTGGAGAAAACATTTGCTCTTTCTGCATGCTGGATTATGTCTCACGAGCAGAGCCAGGATGAGGCACGTTTATCTATGAAAAACCAAACCCACCGCCGCCGTATGTAAGCTGCAGGGTCCAGCAGCAATGCAGCGGTGCCATTTCATACGGCAGCACCTGCCAACATTCACTTCCCACCGAGACAGCCCTGCTCCCTCATCTCTCACCAAGATTGTGCCAGACAAGTTATTTTTAAAATTATTTGAAGAAAATTTGGCAAAAACTGGAATGCATTATGTGAGCACAGGGATTTCAGGTTTAGATTTTAAAGTCAGCTCAGACACATAATTACATTAACACAGAATATTGTGAAAGAATAATAATAGAAATACTGATGGCATACTTAAAAGATTTAGGCTTGAAATTACTCCTGAAGAATAAAGCTATGATCACAGCCCGACGTATTAATTATTAAGAGCCTGTACTATTTAATTATCTGATTTCAATAGCTCTAGGAAATTAAAAAGGAATATTGGGCTCTATTATATTAACTATATGGATAGGCTCTGTCACAGGCACTGGCTAGAACGTGAATGACTGAACAATCAACACATCGCGGACAATAAAACCAATACGAGCGTGGAAGGGAAAGGAAGCAACTCCACTGGAGCAGGGCAAATCAAAGCGAGCTCTTTCCCTGGACATCAAACGTGGGGCAAGCAGGGGTGTAACAGCAGCAGTTGTCACCATTTGTCCCAAATCAAATGATACAAGGTAAAGGAAGCAAACCCATCCAGGAATCATGCAATCAAAAGAAAACTAGAACAAATGTATGCAATATACACACCACATATACCCAATTTCTGTTGGTTTAGGGAGACCCCATCGGATACAATGAGGGCCTCGAGTAGCAGAGTTGGTTTAAGAGAAGTAATTTTTCCAGCGGAAATGTGCAGACCAGGATAGAAGTAGACTTGGAAAAAAGTAACTAAGATAACACGACACCATCTGAGCCGAAGGTGTTTTATACTCAAGTCGAAGCCTATGTTTCTCTTTCACACTTGCGTAAAGCTACATCCCTTCCAAAGCTTCCACATTTCAAAAGGTCATGCTTCTACTCACCGTCATGGACAAAACCTTTAAACTCCCATATTATAATCTCACCATTTGATGCCTTTTGGATTCTGCTGTCTAAAACAATGTCTCAGAAGAAGGAAAAAGTATGATCTCAGCCCAAGTGAGCCTGCCATTTAACACTATAGGTGGATATCGGGAGGCGTGCCACAAGCTGCAGCATGCGTGATAAAAACCCAGCAAAAAAGGTGATCTATTTACTAATACTAAACCAGTTCTCCACTCGAAACTTAACACAAAAACATCCCATTAACCTTGGTGCCCTTATAAACGCTACTTCATGCCCAAGAGGTCAGCCTGGAAAAGCACTGGCGTGAGGTGTGCTGTCCTCTCAGCCATCTGAAGCTCAACTCACATCAATTTCTTTTGCTGTCAAACGTGGGAATAAGCCATCTAACACACCTCCACCTTCCCTTCCTCACTCTCGCTACACACCAGCCCTGAGCAGCTAAGGTGAACTCGCCAACTTTATCTCGAGTTTTGGGAAAGGCTGTCTCCTTCAACACGATGACACAGCAGAGATGTCTGAGCGCTCTGTCTCAGACAAGTGTTCCGTGTCCAGGAATGGTTACTTCAGCACATCTGTATGCTGCGAATTAGCTGAGGATGACACGGCTTTTTTCAGAGCTGTCACCTGCAAAATGGTTTCTTTTTACCCTTCCTCCCTTCTGCTTTAAAAATAAACAACATAAAGAAGGGGGACATGGCACACTTTAAATGCTGCTATATTTTTAAAAAACCCCAACCCAACCCCAACAAAGCCAAAACACAAATCAGTCGTTACTTTTACAATATTCTAGAAGCAGAGCTCTCTTCAGATGGATTAGCCTGAAGGGTGAGGACAGGAGAATCAAACCACTACATAAAATGCTGTCTCAGCTCCAGATAGGTTCTTGACCTTTAAAAGAAACAACAAAACCCCCAAACAACAACAACAAAAAAATAAATCACTCTCAACAAAGTAAAACCACCTTTAATTAAATTCCTACATAAAACAACATTTCTATGCAAAACAACTGTTTAGTCCAAAAGTAAATATATATATGTTTAATTCTCTTTCAAATGTCAACAGGAGTCGAGAGCTACCAGTGTTCCTCGGAGAACAAGCAGTAGTTAAAGTCTATCTTGCTGATGTTCAGAAACAGTATGTTACATCTTTTAACCAGCAGTTCCCTATTGCACGTAACAGATTTGCTCTCCATTTAAGCACCTAAAAGCCTGGTACCTCGCTGAATAAATTAAAACAAATCCAGTTTCTTCAGCAACCATCTTCAACATATATATCTCAGTAAAGCAACATGACTGCAAGCTTTTAATAAATACAGAAAGAAAAGATTAATGACTTCTCATTGGCATTTTATGGAACGATCTTTTCCCATGAACACTTGCTTTTTCAAACATTTGGATTTTTTTGGTATGTATGCCCTAAAAATCATGATGTATTCAATGAAACTTTTCCATACGTTAAGTCAGGACATTTGCATGGCACGTGTAATTGGAGATACGAATTTTGATGTAGGTTGTGAGGAG
This sequence comes from Todus mexicanus, assembly GCA_013389965.1. Lineage (NCBI taxonomy): Eukaryota > Metazoa > Chordata > Aves > Coraciiformes > Todidae > Todus > Todus mexicanus. The sequence goes on from WEIS01035675.1 coordinate 21,451, forward strand.
CTTCTTGGTGAACCTGAAATAAAAAGAGTTGAAAACGAAGCCCCAGAGGCTGAACGTGAGACCATTACCAACGAGGGATTCTCAGACGTGTTTGGACGTGCTCTAACTTCCCTCCTACCGAAGGGCTTCTTGTGTGTGTGTGTTATGACAGAGGATCAAAATGCCACACCCCTGAACATCTAGACACTGGATTTGTTTAAAGGTGTGTGGTGTGTTGTCCCCCCCACCCTCCTGTCCCTCCCTTCCCCATCTTTCAAATCTCTACTCTTCTTTCAGCAGCAGTTTAAGACATTAAGCAGCTCCCTGTAGTACGACGATACTGTGGTTGCTATTTACAGTAGAATTAATTCATCTGTGCCAGTATGGCAGAGTTCATATGAAAAATATACACAAATATGCTCATTTTTAGCCAGATTAGGATATAAAAAACAAAAAAAGAAATTTACTCAAGTCCCAACTTTAAACACAGAACAGTTCTGTCAGAGGTCTTCAAACCTCCCGAGTATGTTAGAGTACATTACCCTAACGTATAAAAACAAGTATGTACACTTCCATAAAAGTACCACAGAATTTTTAAAAATGCCTAGTAGCTCTCAGCGTGCAAAGTCAGCAGGAACTGATTATCCAGAACGTTCGCTATTTGTAGACACAGTCTTGGAATCAAGCATTCAGAAGCAGAGTGTAAAAGACTCCGGAATTACTTCAGACCATTTCTTTTTGTTGTCATTTTCTTTCTATTCAAAATCAGTTCATTGGTCCATTCCACAGAGCCCCTTTAAAAACACTTCTCACGGTAACATTCAGCTTAGTGCAAATGCAAAATTCTTCTAGGATCTGTAATCCTTCCGAACAGTGTGAGCCATCCAGTTCACTTTAGTAGTCCAACTTTCCCGGAGCGCTTCATCAAACTTCTGCTTAAATTGCTTTAGTGCTTCTTCCTCACTCTTCCCTAAGGCGAGAGAGTCCTGAGATGACAGGAAAACAAGCACTGTTAGGAATTCTAAAAACCACAGTTAAGGCTCCTCCATCTTTCAACATAAACCACATTCTGTTTTTTTCTGACCCTTTTTCCCCTATTAGTCCTTGAGCAACACATGAGCGTTATTTTCTGGGTTTGAAGAAAAAACTAAATAAGAACTAAGCAAACGATTTGCACTGTTACAGGTCTACGCTTGTGCGTGAGCCAAGATGTAAAATACATTTAAGATGTGGGGATGTTGAACTTGTTACAGAATGGTTAAGAACAATGTATATTCACAGTTTCCTCTGAAGAACTGACTACAGACCTTGCTCTACAGAGCTGAAAAATAAAGCTTTGAGAACTACGTGGGAATCTTGAGAGAAATGGAAAACAAAATTTACACCCTGGAAAAAAATGAAGTCCCGTTGAGTTATGTATCTTACTTTACCTTGAGATACTGGATGTCCTTGATGGAGGTTAGCTCTGGAAGCCCTGCAGTTAACATCAGTGCAAAGAGTGTAATAAATAGGTTTCCATGTTTTCGCAGAATCAAGTATGCTTCTTCACAATACTGGCGGAATCTTCATGTTCAACCACAAAGGACGTGCAACAAAGACAACACCAGAATTTACACAGGTGACATAAATGCAACGGCTTGCAAAAATTGTTCTGTGGTCTAACACGTATTGTAGGAATGTAGCAGCAGAAAGGACAGAGATGTCTGCAGAACGTCCTACGTATTCACAGACACCTGAGAACTTGCTCTTTGTCCCTAAATGTGCCACTGGTCAGCGTCTTATCTGCATTTTCCACAGAAAACAGGAAGAAACCCTCAGACCAAGATGCCAAGTTATAATTCAAAGAATAAATTCTCATGTGAGGCATCTTTCAAGAGAAAGTGGAATCCTACTGCCATTTAAAGTNAGAGAAAGTGGAATCCTACTGCCATTTAAAGTACTCCATATTCCACAGCTCTTGCAGACACTTAAGAGCCTTCATTTGATGGTAAACACTTGTAATACACTTCCACACAATTACAAATGAGCAAACCAAACCCAGATAGGTTCCTGGTCTGATGGAAATTATCACCAGAGATCATCTCAGTTACAAAAGAAAGAGATCAAACTAATACTCACCGACCAAATTTTTCAGTGTTCCCTGTTTTTCCTTGTTGAATAACATGAATGAAATCATAGGTGAGTATGAAAGGTACCCGTTCCCTTTTAATTCCAAATTTGGACTTGAAGTTCCCAAGAATATGCCCAAAATCTATATGAAAGAGCTAAAAAAAAAAAAAAAAATTAAAATTAATTTCTCCAGAGACATCTTGTTCATAGTATCAGATAGAAAAATGAGCTCAATAATAATCTTTGTATCCAAGCGCTTCCTACATCAAGTCAGGAGCAAAGCTAGCTTAAGCTAACTTAAGTTAATCTCAAGGAATCTGTGACAGTTCTCCTACTTTAGAATCAAGGGCATTTCGGTTTTCTTCTAGTAGGTAAAAAAAAATAATACTGCAAATGTCTACAAAATGTCCTTTTTTTAAGTTTTACAGGCATATTAATTTGAATAAAAGCAGAAAGTTACAGTAGAAAGTAACTATTAACAGGAAAATACGATTCTATGAGTTTACCTAAGTTCTAGGCTTTG
>WEIS01035720.1:0-16914 GCA_013389965.1 Todus mexicanus
TGGCTCAGCTCCAGCCCCTGTTCACCGCAGTGATTCCGTGACTCCTGCCTCAAGGCTCCTCCTTAAGCGCAGTGAGAAACGTGCGAGTTACACTGGGGCGCAGAGAGCACCAAGAGCCTCGGCCGCTGCTCCCTGTCCCCGCCAGCGCAGGGAGAAGGTGGAGCCTTTGTAAGGTGGTACCGGAGCTTTGCTGAGGCTGATTGCACGGGGCAGTCAACAGGACGGACAGGTGGAGTTAGAATGCCCTCACCATGAGGGCGGTGGAGCACTGACACAGGCTGCCGGGGGAGGCAGTTGAGGCCCCATCCCTGGAGACATTCAAGGCGAGGCTCGACGAGGCTCTGAGCAACCTGCTCTAGCTGAGGATGTCCCTGCTCCCTGCAGGGGGGTTGGACTGGATCACCTTCAGAGGTCCCTCCCAACCCAAACGATTCTAGTGGGAGTTGGGGAGCACGGAGCCGAGCTGCCCTGTCTCACTGGGACCCCCTTCTCTTGCGCAGGTCCTGCAGTACGACATGTGGAACGTCACCCCCACGGGGCTCTGGGACTGGAAGGCCTTGAAGGAGAAGATCGCCAAGTGAGTCGAGTCTTGCGCGGCGCTCAGAGCCCGTAACCGGTTCCTCTATTTGTGCAGCTCTCATTTCTGAATTCAGTCCACGTCTGCGGCCTCTCGTGCCTGAGGAGGTCCCGGGCTCGTTGTGGGCTGCTCCCTTTGGTTTTCCTTTGAGCGCTGCCGAGTTGTGACGTACGTTTGTTTTTCCTGTGCACCCTCTCTCACGACTAAACAATGAGGGAGAGCCTCTGATCGAAGGTGAGAGTAGCAAAGGCTTTGGTTGGGTTTCCGGGTTGACCCACGTTAGGAGTTCATAGAATCACAGGATTTTTAAGGTCGGAAAAGACCCTTGGGATCATCGAGTCCGAAGTTCCATGGAGCTTCCCCTTCTCAGAATCACAGAATTGTTGAGGCTGGAAAAGACCTCTGAGATCCCCGAGTCCAGCCTGTTTTCAGACTGCAGAGGATCCGAGGGTTTGCAGGTTGCCCTGGAGAGATTCCTGAGCCCTTGAGCTGCGAGCTCCTCGTATGAACCGTGCCTTTCTTGGGTCTCTTCTGCCTTGGCTTACACGGTTGGAGCTCTCTAACCCGTGGCTGCTTTCTCTAGGTACGGTGTCCGGAACAGCCTGCTCATTTCACCCATGCCCACTGCTTCCACGGCTCAGATCCTGGGCAACAACGAGTCCATCGAGCCCTACACCAGCAACATCTACACGCGCAGAGTCCTCTCGGGGGAGTTTCAGGTGAGCGAGGCAGCCCCAGCAAAAAGCTGCTCCGTCCTCATCTCTCTGACGACTTGTCGCCGCTGAGACAGAGGCGACGGAGGCCGCGCGCTCGGTACCTCCGTTCGGTTCAGGCCCCTCGTCGTGGAATATGCAAAATGGTAACGAAGGGGCTGCTCTCGGCAGGGGAATAAAAACTCCGAGGCCTCGGGATGGTCTGCAGGAGAAATTGCTGATGAACGGTGATTAGCGAAGTAGTTAAAGGGACGTGAATGTTATGGGAGGAGCAATGGAGGGCACAGCGCGGCTTGTGCGGTCCTGAGGAGAGAGCTCTGAAGAGACCCGAGGAGGTCGTATGGAGTCGTAGAATCTTTCTGGTTGGAGAAGACCTTTAAGCTCATTGAGTCCGACTGTAACCCAGCCCTNCTCCTGCTCTAGCCCCTTGCCCAGCTCCGTTGCCCTTCTCTGGCCACGCTCCAGCCCCTCCAGGTCCTGCTGGGAGGGAGCGCTCCAAACCTCTCCCTTTCACACCTCCTGGTGCTCCATCCACGCTTCCCTTTCTCCTTTATGATGTCCAGCCCTTCTTCCGTTACTCTTGGGCTCAACAGTTGGACTCGGTGACCTTAGAGGTCTCCTCCCACCAAAGCGATTCTCTGATTCTACCATCCTATGAGTTCAGCCCCAGGTTGGTGTCATCCTGGGTGTCTGGCTTAGCAGAATCTACAGCGCTTTTGTTCCTTGGGTGTTCTTTGGGGTTGGACTCGATGATCTCTTGAGGTCCCTTCCAAGCCCTGACGTTCTGTGATCTGTCCCTTGGCAGGTGGTGAATCCGCACTTGCTGAAGGACCTCACGGAGAGGGGCCTGTGGAACGAGGAGATGAAGAACCAAATCATTGCCCACAACGGCTCCATCCAGGTACGCGCCAGAGGTGGGGGGAACGGCGCCGGGGCTCCCGCTGCTCTGGGAGGCACGGGCTGGGGGAGGAAAAGCCACAATTTGGGGCATTTATTTCTGGTGGAAATTCGAGGGGATGCGTCAGAAATGGGGTGATTCGTTCCTGCTGGAGCCTGCCCAGGGAGTAGAGAAGCCCAATGGAAAGGGGGTTTCTGCGTTATCGCTGCCACGAACGCCCCATCGGGCTGGTGCCTTTTAGGTGGGTTCTGCAGATGTTTGGATTGTGGCTGGTCCTGAAGGTTCTAAAGGGGCGATTTGGTAGCAGGGAGTGGGCTCGAGGCAGGAGCTGAGTCTGGGACATCCACATCCAGGAGGTGCCCGTAGAACTGTCCGTGCGAGTCTCCTTCTCTGGAGACGTGTCAAAGCCGCCTGGACGAGTTCCTGTGGGACTTGGTCTGGGTGATCCTGCTGTGGCAATGGGGGGATGGGACTGGAGGAGCTTGCGAGGGCCCTTCCAATCCCCGACAACCTCTGAATCTGTGAACCTCTCCCTCCTCCTTTTAGAACATCCCGGAGATTCCCGACGACCTGAAGCAGCTCTATAAGACTGTGTGGGAGATCTCCCAGAAAACCATCCTCAAGATGGCAGCAGACAGAGGAGCTTTCATCGACCAGAGCCAGTCTCTCAACATCCACATCGCCGAGCCCAACTACGGCAAACTCACCAGCATGCACTTCTACGGCTGGAAGCAGGTGTCTGCGCGGGGCCGAGGCGCGCTCGGGGCCGAGAACAGAGCCTGGGCTGATGAGTTCTCGCAGGGGAAGTTGGTCTGTGCTGGTTCCTAGAAGGGCAAACGGCCGTTCCCTTCCAAGAACGTGGTGTCAGGAGCGGAGCGTCATCAGAGCAGTAGAGCTGTGGGTGCTTGTGGGGTTGCTCCTGCTAATCCTGACGGCTGCTGGGCAAGACCAGCTTGGACGTGGCTCTGTGGCCTCAGCACAGCTCATGGCACAGGGGCTGGACATGATGAGCTTTGAAGGTCCCTTCCAGCCCAAACCATTCCATGAGGTCGAGGGAGGGGATCCTGCCCCCTCTGCTCTGCTTTAGGGAGCACCCCCTGCAGGGCTGGGCCCAGCTCTGGAGGCCTCAGCCCAGCAGAGACAGGGACCTGGTGGAGCGGGGCCAGAGGAGGCCCCAGCAATGCTGGGAGGGCTGGAACCCCTCTGCTGGGAGGCCAGGCTGGGAGAGCTGGGGGGGTTCAGCCTGGAGAAGAGAAGGCTCCGCGCAGACCTTCTGGGGGCCTTGCAGGGCTTCAAGGGGCCTGGCAGAAAGATGGGGACAGACTTTGGAGCAGGGCCTGTGGGGACAGGACAAGGGGGATGGGTTGGAAGTGCCAGAGGGAGCTTGAGAGTGGAGAGAAGGGAGAAGTTGTTGGTGCTGAGGGTGGGGAGAGCCTGGCCCAGGTTGCCCCGAGAGGTGGTGGCTGCCCCATCCCTGTCCCCATTGCAGGGGAGGTTGTTGGGGGCTCTGAGCAACCTGCTCTAGTTGCAGATGTTCCTGCTCCCTGCAGGGACAGGGTTGGGTTGGATCACCTTGGAAGGTCCTTTTCCACCCAAACCATTCCATGATGCTGTGACTTTGAGGCCAGAGTGGTGGTACGGGCTGAGGGAGGTCGGCCTCGGGAGTTCCAGGCTCAGCTCTATTTCTTGCCTGACCTCCAGCTGAGGGGAGCTGATCGGGTTGGAGCTGATCGGGTTGGAACTGGTCAGTTTGGAGCTGGTCGGGTTGGAACTGGTCGGGTTGGAACTGGTCGGGTTGGAGCTGATCGGGTTGGAACTGGTCGGGTTGGAGCTGGTCGGGTTGGAGCTGATCAGGTTGGAGCTGGTCGGGTTGGAGCTGGTCAGGTTGGAACTCTTCGACGCCCGGTTTCCCTCTGCAGGGTCTGAAGACCGGCATGTACTACCTACGGACCAAACCTGCCGCCAACCCCATCCAGTTCACCCTGAACAAGGAGAAGCTCCGAGAGCGGGAGAAGGCCTCCAAGGAAGAGGAAGAGAAGGAGAGGAATAAAGCCGCCATGGTGTGCTCCTTGGAGAACCGGGACGAGTGCATGATGTGTGGCTCCTAACGGCTGCGCCCCGCGGCGCCAGCAAAGCCGTCCCACCTGCCTCGAGTCCTGCGGAGGCGGAAGCATCTCCTGGAACGTCAGGACCCGGACGCTTTGCTGGAGCTGTGGCAGGAGGGGTGGTCGCAGTAGTGTGATTGTAGCTTCCCCAGCCGGTCGGGAGGGTTGGTGGGCGGGTCTGGATGGGGCTGCGTAAGAAGTTTCTAGTAGTGCTTTAGTAGCTGGGCTTCCTGAAAACTCTCAAGTGCTCTTCGCACGGTCGGACCTCGAACCCCACGGGCAGCGCTTCTCCTGAGCGGGCAGGGAAGGGGCCGGCGCCGCGTCCCTCCCGCAGCTCTCCCGGGCACCTCGGGCGGTTCTTTCCTTTCACTAAAGACCCGTTGCTGGCGTCTTCAGAGGGGCACGTGGACCTGACGGGTCCCTTCGGAGGCGCGTGGCGCGGCGTCCCGCACGTTAAGCTTCGAACGCTGCGCCGGCGAGACCTTCTCCCACCGCTTCTCGCTCTCCTCGTCCCCTCCCCAAAAAGCTTTCGGAAGGAGCGGAGCCTGCTGGTCCGCACGTTGCCGCCTGGCGAGTTCATCTCCTCCATCCAGCTTGCTGAGCCGCCTTCCTGTCGGTCCTGGCCGGGAGACGGCCGAGCTGCTGCGGGCGTCGGGCTCCCGTTCCGTCCTTGGCCCGACAGCCGCCCGCAGCGCGCGCGCCGCCGTGGGTTGTTAGTATTCGAGAGCTGCGTTAATCCTCCCCAGCCAGTTATTAGATCTTTGAAAAATTAATGAGTTTCTACTTGCCTGCGTTCTGACCTCGCCGCTCGAGCGCGGCGGGGCCTCCTCAGCCGGGTCTTCAATATTTATTGAATTCTTGTGCCAGAAAACCAACCCCTGGGTCTGGCCAGACTCAATAAAACCTGGAATGTCGGAAGAATGAGCCGCGCTGCCTCGGGAAGGCTTTTGTTTTTTGATGAGAAATGAATTCAGTCTGCCGGAGGCCGGGGCTGTGTCGTGAGCCCCGCTCCCCTAGCCCGCGGTTCCTGCCGCAGAACCGGCCGGAGGCTCTTCTGGCGTAAGACGAGGCCTCGGCAGAACCGGAGCGAGGGGGAGGACGGGCTGGGGCGGCCGTAATTAACTCCGTGGGGTTTCCGCTTCTTCGTGTTGCTCTGAAGATGTGAGGTTCAGGTGTAACCAGGAGGAAGGGGCTGAGGGAACATCGGGGGGTGCCTCAGGGGTGTGCAGAGGAGACGTGCTGAGAGCACAGGGCGGGTCTGGGACCGTGCGCGAGGTGAGGGTTTGTAAATAGGCACATTCGGGCAGCCGCCGGTTGCAGCGCGCTGGGAAACTCTGAAGTGTCAGGAGGATGGAGCCAGACTCTGCTCGATGGCACCAGGGACAGGACAAGGGGTAACGGGTGTGAGCTGGAACACAGGAGGTGCCACTGGAATGTGAGGAGGAAGTTGTTTGCAGGGAGGGTGCCAGAGCCTGGCCCAGGCTGCCCAGGGGGTTGTGGAGTCTCCTTCTCTGGAGACGTTTCAAAGCCGCCTGGACGAGTTCCTGTGGGACTTGGTCTGGGTGATCCTGCTGCGGCAATGGGGGGATTGGGCTGGAGGAGCTTTGGGGGGCCCTTCCAATCCCCCACATTCTGTGAATCTGTGGATGCTCCAGTCCCTCCAGCCTGCTGCCCTCACCACCCTCCGTTCCCCAGCCAAGGGGTTTGTTCTCTCCAACCACTTCTGCATTCGTGTTTTTAACCCCAGCTTGGCCACGCCAAGTGGAGAGGCGCTCAGACTTTTCTCCTTGAAGCCGGTAACTTCGAGTGTCTTCATTTATTGCTGTGCTGACCCAGGACCTCCTCTGTGCTGTCGCTTCAACACGTCCCTGGGGAAATGGTCCCAGAGTTAGAAAACTCTGCTTAGGAAAGGAATTCCCTTGGTTATCGAGATGTATCTAGAGCATCATCCCAACAGAGCCCATCACACAACTTCCATGGGATACTCTGTTCTGTGAAGTCCCGTGTCCAGTGCTGGGCTCCCCAGTTCAGCAGAGACCAGGAGCTGCTGGAGAGAGTCCAGCGGAGGCTGCGGAGCTGCTGCGGGGCTGGAGCATCTGTGTGGGCAGGCAAGGCTGAGAGCCCTGGGGCTGTGGAGCTGGAGAAGAGCAGCCTGAGAGGGGAGCTGAGCAATGCTGAGCAAGAGCTGAAGGGCCCGCGGGGGGCAAGAGGCTGGGGCCAGCCTCTGCTCAGGGGTGCCCAGCGCCAGGCCAAGGGGCAGCGGGCACCAACTGGAAGGCAGGAGGTTGCAGCTGAGCAGGAGGAGCAACTTGTTTGGGGGGAGGGTGTTGGAGCCTGGCCCAGGCTGCCCAGAGAGGTTGTGGAGTCTCCTTGTGTGCAGAGATTCCAAGCGCGCCTGGACACTGCGATGCTGGGCCCCCTGCTCGGGGGGACCCTGCTGGGGCAGGGGGTGGCACCAGAGGAGCTCCAGAGGGTCCTGCCAACCCCACCCTGCTGGGGTTCTGTGTGATTCTCTATTCAGCAGCAAGGGGTGATGGGCTGGAGGTTGGGCGATGCAGAAGGTAAAGCTGGTGGGATATCTGGGCATGTGGGACCCCAACCCCTGCGTCCCAGGCTGACCTGGCACACGGCGCTCCCTGACCTTGGTGTCTCCCACCAGCGAGGTCCTTTCTCCGGCTGTTTTTCTCCTCTCCCCTCCCAGAGGCAGGCAGGCTGCTGCCGGGCGCTCGGTGTCTGGTGCACAGCCTGGAGCCCAGAGGACGATGTTTTGTTCATCGCAAACCTGTTGATGCTCTCCCCCCTCCCCAGGTGCCCGCTCTGGTGTTCGGTTTATGCCCCAGCTTGTGGTTCCTTGTCTCCTGGATGGGATTTCGTGGTGTGATGCGTTGCTCAGAAGAGCTGAGCGCGGCTTTTAGCGGCTCATTACTGTCACTCAGAGCTCCCCCAATTCCCCGCTGAATTATCCACGCCGCAGACTGAGCTCCTCACCCGTCCTTTGGTAATCACTGAGAGAAACAAATCCCTGCTGTTCAGAAAAGCCTTTTCAGCTCCTGACAGCAGCGGCGTGTTTGTCCCGTCTAGAGCCTCCTTAATCCAGAAAACAAACCCAGCTCCCGTTCCCTTCTTTTTGTCTGTCATTATTTTCTTATTGATCTTATTTAAATAAGCGCCGGGTCCTGCCCTCGGGTCCCCCCAAGCCCTGCAGCTCCCGGCTGGGGCAGAGCGGCTGGAAAGTGCCCGGGGGGAAAGGCCCTGGGGGGGTTGGTGGCAGGGGCTGGAGCTGAGGCAGGAGTGCCCAGGGGGGCAAGAAGCCCCCAGCATCGGGCTTGTGGCAGCCCCAGGGGGGCAGCAGGAGCAGGGCAGGGAGCGTCCCCCTGCAAATCCTGGGCCCTGGGGAGGCCGCCCCTGGAATCCTGGGCTCAGCNTGACCAGCACAATTCCATCGTTCTTAGCCCAGCTCTGTCGTTACCCCCCCACTGCTCACCCACGAGCTTCTGGCTGTGGAACTGCTGCTCCCCTTCTCCCCGTGAGGTGTGGACCCTTCCCCTGCCTTTGGCCGAGTCTCACCCTGTGGGTTTCTGACTCGGAGCTGCAGGAGCTCTGGCTCTTTTGTTTTGCCCCTTCCCCTCCTGCCTCTGTGTATTTTTGAGCTGATGCTTCTTAACTCCCGGCAGCGAAGCGTGGCCGAGATCCGCGGCCGCAGCCGCAGTGCAGCAGGAGAACACCGAGCTCGGCTTCCCCCCGCTCCTCCTCCTCATCCAGTCGCCTATTTCAACCATCGCGGTTTTTAACCTATCCCTTCCTCAGCCTCCAAACTTCGCGCAGTCGAACACCAGGTGCCCGGCGCAGAGCAGCCCTCGCAGGCTCCCCCCGTCCCTGCCCAGAACTCGTTTGGCCCCCACGAAAACCCAGGCGTATTTTCTGGGGGGAGACGCTAATTCCTGGCATTTCTCGCCTTGCCGGGGGTTTTTATGTCTCCCCCACCGGCTCTGAAGTCGTGTCGGAAGCACCAAACCTTTGCAGTGCGGCTCTTCCCGGTGGCCGCTCGTTCTGTGGCTCTGCCAGCTCCTGTCCTCTGCCAGCCCCTGTGCTCTGCCAGCTCCTGTTCTCTGCCCGCTCCTGTCCTCTGCCAGCCCCTGTCCTCTGCCAGCCCCTGTCCTCTGCCAGCTCCTGTCCTCTGCCAGCCCCTGTCCTCTGCCAGCCCCTGTCCTCTGCCAGCCCCTGTCCTCTGCAGCTCCTGTGCTCTGGCGCTGGAGCCCTGTCCCCGCAGCGCGACGGGAGCAGGAGGCGTTGGGACGTCGGGCCGCGCGTTACTCTCAGCCCAGGTTTAGCAGGAGCGAAACGGTGGAAGGTTTGGAAGGGCTTTAACGAAACCGCGTGAGGGAGCCGGGGGGAACGGGAGGAGCAGCGGCCGTGGGCACAGGGTCCTCTCCTTGGGTTGCTCCTGGACTCTTTGGGAGCGCCGTGACCCACCCTGGCTGCCAGGCAGATGTGCTGCTAACAGACATCAAAGGGTCGGGTTTGCTTCAGCAGCTGGAACAAGGCGTCCAGGGAGAGAACTCCTGATCTAGGTGACCCTGCTCCGGCAATGGGGGGATTGGACTGGAGGAGCTCTGGGGTTCCCTTCCGATCCCCAACATTCTGTGACTCTGTGAACTCTGTATCTGTGGCCAGATCCTGCCACTGACCCTGCAGCGCTGGGACTCTGGAGCAGGGTTGTCTGAGCACGAAGAGCTGCTGAACTCGACCCCCAAGCACCGACCTCCCCGAGGCTGTAACGTGGTGCCCTGTGGAGGGTGAGCCAAGGGAGCCAGCGAGGCTGCTCGGGGTTCCCTACCTTGGGGAACGGGGGTAGGATGGCGAGTGCTGACCTGGAGAGATGAGATGGACGGGGAACTCCTGGAGAGAGAGAGTCCAGCGGAGGCTGCGGAGCTGCTGCGGGGCTGGAGCATCTGTGTGGGCAGGCAAGGCTGAGAGCCCTGGGGCTGTGGAGCTGGAGAAGAGCAGCCTGAGAGGGGAGCTGAGCAATGCTGAGCAAGAGCTGAAGGGCCCGCGGGGGGCAAGAGGCTGGGGCCAGCCTCTGCTCAGGGGTGCCCAGCGCCAGGCCAAGGGGCAGCGGGCACCAACTGGAAGGCAGGAGGTTGCAGCTGAGCAGGAGGAGCAACTNATCAAACCCCCTCTGTCGATCCCACCTTACAAACTCTTTGCTGTTCCCTTGCAGTGACCGTCCCCAGACGGGTCCTGGCCGTGGTTCAGGAGTTACCAGCTCCAGGGACTGCTGACCCGGGCAGGTCAGACAGGATCAGCCCAATGGCCACAGGGGGTGGCCGTGCAGGGGGTGACAGTGCAGGGGGTGACAGGAGGTGACAGTGCAGGAGGTGACAGTGCAGGGGGTGGCAGTGCAGGAGATGCCAGAAGGTGATGACAGTGCAGGGGGTGACAGTGCTGCGCTCTAGCCAGGAGGTGACTCCCACGCTCCACACTCGGTGCGTCACGTTCTGGGCTCAGAGCAGCAGCAGCAGCAGCAGCAGCAGCAGCAGCAGAGCCCCCCGGGTCAGCAGAGCCCCCGGGCCAGCAGAGCCATTGTCACTGTCAGAGGGGCCACATCTCTCCAGAGAGGTGCTGGAGATGTGCTGGGCATCCCCCAAACCCCTCCAAACTGCACCCCTGCTCCTCCCTGACCCACCAGGCCGGAGCTGGAGGGTTCAGGCACCTCTCGTTGCCTCTGCAGCCCAGGGACAGGGCAGGGGCTCCTGCTGCCACCCTCCTCCTGCTTCACCCACCAGGGCTGGAAATCCCAGAGCGTGGAGGAAACCTGCGCTGGGAGCTTGGCTTTGCATCGCCTGAGCCTGGAGCTCGGCTTTGCATCGCCTGAGTCTGGAGCTTGGCTTTGCATCACCTGAGTCTGGAGCTCAGCTTTGCATCGCCTGAGTCTGGACCTCGGCTTTGCATCACCTGAGTCTGGAGCTTGGCTTTGCATCGCCTGAACCTGGAGCTTGGCTTTGCATCGCCTGCGCCGGGAGNGCGCCGGGAGCTCGGCTTTGCATCTCCTGAGCCTGGAGCTTGGCTTTGCATCGCCTGAGTCTGGAGCTTGGCTTCGCATCGCCTGAGCCTGGAGCTTGGCCTTGCATAACCTGAGCCTGGAGCTCGGCTTCGCATCGCCTAAGCCTGGAGCTCGGCTTCGCGTCGCCTGAGCCTGGAGCTCGGCTTCGTGTCGCCTGAACCTGGAGCTCAGCTTCGCATCGCCTGCGCTGGGAGCTCGGCTTTGCATTCCCTCATGATGGGGCTGAGCAGGGCTCGGTGTCTGGGCTTGGACCTCTGCCCTTCTGGGGAGACGCGCAATGTCATCTCTCCACAGTTGGAGATCTCGGTGGTTGGACTCGGTGATCTTACAGGTCTTTTCCAATGATTCTGTGGTTCTGTGCTCCACTGACGGGTTGCCCAGGCGTGTCCCAGGCTGCCCAGGGCAGGGGGGGAGTCCCCCGTATCCCTGGAGGGGTTTCCAAGCCGTGGAGATGTGGTGCTGAGGGACACGGGGCAGTGGGGCCCTGGCAGTGCTGGGGAACGGGTGGGCTCGAGGATCTCCAAGGTCTGTTCCCACCAAAGCAATCCCGACTCTGTGCCCCTCAGGCTGTCTCCCCTCAGCCCTGACATGCACCAGGCCGGGGGCAGGAGCTGCCTTGAAATGAGTCACACGTCGCCAGAGCGGCCACAGGTCACGAACCCTCCTGACCCGAGGGCGCTGGGGACAAGCGTCNGACTGTGCCCAGCGCCGACACCTTTGGCAGGCGACTCGGGCACCGTCCCCGTGTCTGGACAGAAACTTTGGGCTGTGTGGCCGGTGGCACAAGGCAGGAGCATCCCTTGGAGATACCTTGGGCTCCTCCACTTACTTTCCTCCTCGGGCTTTCCAACGAGCCAAAGTTAAAAAGAGCCGAACTAAGCAGAAGTTTTTATTCCCCGTCGGGCTCCGTTCCCCGGAGCAGACCAATTAGCGCTAACGAGCTGCGCGCTAATCGCAGCGCAGGGCCCTGCGCTAATCGCAGCGCGGGGCCGCGGGAGGGTTGGCTGCTGGTGGCCCCCCTCCGCTCCCTGGCCGGTTGCCAAGGGCCCAATTAACAGCCTGGCGTTCGACAATGATGCTTCGCCGGGGATTTTGCAGCAGCTCCTCGGCTGGAGCCAGCGCCGGCGGCACCGGCGTGGGGTGACCGTCCTCCTGTGGCCACCGCACCGCAGGCAGAGCCTTGGCCGCCGGACTCCAGTCCCACTGCCCAGCCCTCCGGTCATTGCCTCCTTTCCAACACCCCGTCCCCATCCCCGGGGCGCCGGGTGCTCGCCTGTCCCCTTTGCCTCGTTGTCCCCTGGTGCTCACTGGGACCAGGCAGCGACTCTCCAGGGGTGTCCCCCGGGGAACCCCGAGCCCCGTCCTGGTGCTGGGGGAGTCGCTCCAGCTCCGCCGGGTCGGTGGAGCAGGTGCCTGTGTGAAGAACAACAGCCAAGCCCAAACTTTTCGAGGGTCTGTCAAATTCAGAGCCGTCCCCTCCAGAGCTGGCCCCACGGCCGGGGCATTTTTTTAGGGGCTGAAAATGCCACGGTAAAGCGACAAGATTCTGCCTCAGCGTCACGTCCAGTGCCCACCGCTGGGAGCTGGGCTTTGGGTGGGGTTTCCAAAGGGACCTGTTGCTCTGCAGGTCCTGGGAAGGGCTGCACCTACAGCCCCCCGTGGGAGGAGGTGCCACTGGGCAGTGGTTGTTTAGCTGGGATTAAATCAGCCATTAATGTGGGGAGTGACCTGAGGCCGGGGTATGGTGGGAGGGGGCGGTGCCGGTCCTGGGATGGTGCCGGTCCTGGGCTGGTGAGGCAGGAGGATGGGTGGGAGCTGGGGTCGGTGCCCAACCTGGGGCTCGGAACAGCCGGTGCTGGACTTGCCGGAGGCGGTGTTGGCTAAAACCTTTTAATATGTCTACACCAAGAGCCTTCTTGGCCACGCGCGTCTTCATCCAGCTCTTTCCTCCTACCGACACCGCACCCTGGGCAGGGTGTTGCTGCTCGAACCCTCGGCAGGCCTGTCCCCAGAGAGCCCGGCCGATGGGCACTGACCCCTGCTCAGCACCCACGGGGTTAAACTGTTGTTTGCTTCGGACTCCTCAGCCGANCCACGGGTCACGAACCCTCCTGACCCGGGGGCGCTGGGGACAAGCGTCACGGCACCAGCAGCGTTTCGTGCTGGGCGGGAGGTGACCTTGGGGAGCAGAGGCTGGAGCAGGACTTGGTCCCTCGCACCTCAAGCGTGAACCTCCCCAGGATGAGGATCAGGCTCCTGGAGCTGCTCAGGAGCTTGGGACCCTCCAGGAGCTCTGCCAGCAGAGCCGTGTTCGGTGGTTTGTGATGGGGCATCACTGGGCCCGGCACACAGATTCAGAGATTCACAGATCATTAGGGATTGGAAGGGCCCTCCAAAGCTCCTCCAGTCCAATCCCCCCATTGCCGCAGCAGGATCACCCAGACCAAGTCCCACAGGAACTCGTCCAGGCGGCTTTGAAACGTCTCCAGAGAAGGAGACTCCACAACCCCCCTGGGCAGCCTGGGCCAGGCTCTGGCACCCTCACTGCAAACAAGTTCCTCCTCACATTCCAGTGGCACCTCCTGTGTTCCAGCTCACACCCGTTACGCCTTGTCCTGTCCCTGGTGCCATCGAGCAGAGTCTGGCTCCATCCTCCCGACACTCGCCCTTTCCGGATTTCTAACCAGGACTGAGGTCCCCCCTCAGTCTCCTTCTCTCCCAGCTCCAGAGCCCCAGCTCCCTCAGCCTTTCCCCAGCAGGGAGATGTTCCCCTCCCTTCAGCATCTCNTGGTGCTCACTGGGACCAGGCAGCGACTCTCCAGGGGTGTCCCCCGGGGAACCCCGAGCCCCGTCCTGGTGCTGGGGGAGTCGCTCCAGCTCCGCCGGGGCCGTGGAGCAGGTGCCTGTGTGAAGAACAACAGCCAAGCCCAAACTTTTCGAGGGTCTGTCAAATTCAGAGCCGTCCCCTCCAGAGCTGGCCCCACGGCCGGGGCATTTTTTTAGGGGCTGAAAATGCCACGGTAAAGCGACAAGATTCTGCCTCAGCGTCACGTCCAGTGCCCACCGCTGGGAGCTGGGCTTTGGGTGGGGTTTCCAAAGGGACCTGTTGCTCTGCAGGTCCTGGGCAGGGCTGCACCTACAGCCCCCCGTGGGAGGAGGTGCCACTGGGCAGTGGTTGTTTAGCTGGGATTAAATCAGCCATTAATGTGGGGAGCGACCTGAGGCCGGGGTATGGTGGGAAGGGGCGGTGCGGGTCCTGGGACGGTGAGGCAGGAGGATGGGTGGGAGCTGGGGTCGGTGCCCAACCTGGGGCTCGGAACAGCCGGTGCTGGACTTGCCGGAGGCGGTGTTGGCTAAAACCTTTTAATATGTCTACAC
Organism: Todus mexicanus; assembly: GCA_013389965.1. Classification (NCBI taxonomy): domain Eukaryota; kingdom Metazoa; phylum Chordata; class Aves; order Coraciiformes; family Todidae; genus Todus; species Todus mexicanus. The sequence goes on from WEIS01035720.1 coordinate 13,736, forward strand.
CAAGAGCCTTCTTGGCCACGCGCGTCTTCATCCAGCTCTTTCCTCCTACCGACACCGCACCCTGGGCAGGGTGTTGCTGCTCGAACCCTCGGCAGGCCTGTCCCCAGAGAGCCCGGCCGATGGGCACTGACCCCTGCTCAGCACCCACGGGGTTAAACTGTTGTTTGCTTCGGACTCCTCAGCCGAAGGAGAAGTTAAAAATTAGAGGTTAAAAATTACCAGGCGAGCTCTGGCTGAGAGCTGGAAGTGTCTCGAGGCTAATTAATGAGCGATGAAGCTCGTGGCTACTTCGCAGGTAAACAAGGGAAAGAGCCGCGTCCCTCGGGGACCCTTGTGGAGATAATTATTATTATTATTCTTCCTTTCAGACCTTCTGGTGGCTCCGGCGAGCGCTGGCGGTGACGCACGGCTGGGGACAGAGGGGAAGTTCGGCACCGCGCAAACCACGGGAGGGTTTCTGTCTGCGGGAGGCAGCGGGATGGGAGCTCACCCCCCGCCCCCCGCCCTGGGCTTTCTGCTGGAGCTGAGCTTCTGGGATTTAAAAACTTTTCTTTGTGGAAGTATCACAGAATCACAGACTGGGTTGGGTGGGAAGGGGCCTGGAAAAGTCAGCGAGTGCAACCCTGTCCCTGCNGCCCTCCAGACGGGACCTGAGGCCCTGAGCACCACAGCATCACCTCACGCGTGCTCACTGGGCTGGGCTGGGCTGTCCCCTCCGGCTGATGCGCTTTGGTCCGTGGGGCACCTCAGCCACGTGCCCTGGGGGCTGAAACCAAAGAGCTGCCCCGATGTGGCTTCTCCGGGTGGTATCTTGGAAACCAGGAGAGCATTGGCCAAAGGGTCAGCGGCTCCCACGGGTTTCGTGGGAACAAGATCTAGGTTCCCTTTGTAGTCCCTGGAGAGAGGTGGACATTTGTGGGGGGTTAATCCACCGCGCTTATCTTCACACCTGCTCTGGGATGGGATAAATTATTTCTGGCGGCGCCTCCTTCTCCCAGCAGCTCGCGAGATGCCGAGTCCTACCAGCTGCCCCAGCAGCCTGAGGATCCCTTCCCGGATCTGCTTCGTCCTCACGCCGTAAATGAGGGGGTTGAGCATGGGAGGGACCGTCAGGTAGAAATCGGCCACCAGGACTTGGACGTGAGGCGCCAAGCCGAACGAGAACATCTGCAGGTACATGGAGAGCAGCCCGCCTACGTAGAACAGCAGGATGACGGAAACGTGGGACCCGCAGGTCCTGAGGGCCTTGAGGCGAGCCTGGTGGGACGGCAGCCTGGCCACAGACCGCAGGATCATACCGTAGGAGAAGGTGATGAAGACGGAGTCTGTCCCCACCAGCAGCGTCGCCACGGTGAGGCTGTAGAGATGGCTGGCGGACGGGTCGGCGCAGGCCAGCTCCACCACGGCCATGTGCTCGCAGTAGGAGTGAGGGACGGCTCTGGGTCCGCAGTAGGGCAAGCTGGTGAGCAGGCACATCAAAGGCGTCATGACACCGGCTCCCCTGACCAGGCACAACAGCCCAAGCCAGATGGCCCTGGAGCTCGTCAGGATGGTGCTGTATCTCAGGGGGTTGCAGATGGCCGCGTACCGGTCGAAGGACATCGCCAGGAGCACCCCTGACTCCACCGCAGTGAACGTGTGGATGAAGAACATCTGGATGAAGCAGGCCTCAAACCCGATCTCTCGGGAGTCCAGCCAGAACACGCCCAACATCTTGGGGACTACGGCCGTGGAGAAGATGAGGTCGATGACAGCCAGCATGGAGATGAAGTAGTACATGGGCTCGTGGAGGCTTTTGTCCAGCCTCACCGCGAGAAGGACCGTGCTGTTTCCCAGCAAGGCCATGATGTACGTAAAACAGAACGGGATGGAAATCCACTTGTGGAGAGCTTCCAGGCCAGGGATGCCCATCAGGAGAAAGGGCGACGAGCTGGTGTCAGAGCCGTTGGAGGTTGACATGGCTCTGGTGGGCCAGGTCACATCCTTATTCCCCACTTTCGTTTCCCTGAAACAGCGACAGAGAGGTTGGGGGGTTGCTGCCGTTGATCTGACCACGCGCACGCTGCAGTTCTCCATCATCGCACCGTTAAGATGGATTTATTTGGGGGGGGGAACTTTCGGCACCTGGTGCCTACGGGCAGGCTGTCCAGGTGCTGCTGTGGTCGGTGCTTTCCAGGGGACACCCTGTTGGACGGTCCTGGCTGTCCTATTGTGTCCATGGCGGCACCTTCCCTTCTGCTTCTCCTTCCAGCCCCTCTGATTTACCTCCAGCCGTTGCCATGTGTGCTTCTGTCTAACGGCTGCCCCCGTGGTGTCCTGCCCTGCTGGAGCTTCCAGACACTGCGGACCCCAAGTGCTCTGGCCCTTGCCCAACCTTCATGAGCAGGGCTTGTGCGAGCCCTCACAGCAGGTTGACTCTGCTCAGAGAGAGGACTGAGTGTGCGTGTCCAGGTCACATAAGTTCTACCCTGTGGCTATGTTGGATCAAGCACCTCGACACCGTGTCCCTGCTGAAACTGGGCTGAGAGAACCTGCAGCCAGAGCAGGGATGCTCCAAGCTGTGACCCGACTCTAAGGGGACACAGGACTCATTGGCAGTCTCCGGCTGCACGGTCAAGGAGGGGACGATTAAAATCATGAGGTCACAAATCATTTAGGGTGGAAGAAACCCTCGAGGTCATCGAGTCCCCCCATTCCCCCAGCCCTGCCGGAGCCCCACTGCCCCGTGTCCCTCAGCACCACATCTCCACGGCTTGGAAACCTCTCCAGGGATCAGGGGGACTCCACCCCTGCCCTGGGCAGCCTGGGACACGCCTGGGCAACCCTTGACAGTGCCCAAGAAATTGCTCCTCAGCTCCAACCTCAACCTCCCCTGGCTGGGGCAGCTTGAGGCCGGTTCCTCTTGTCCTGGCACTTGTTCCTTGGCAGCAGAGCCCGACCCCCCCTGGCTCCAAGCTCCTGAATGAACTGGAGGGAGTTGTGCAGAGCCAGAAGGTCTCCCCTGAGCCTCCTTTGCTCCAGGCTCAGCACCCCCAGGTCCCTCAGCCGCTCCTCCCCAGACATGCCCTAGACCCTTTCCCAGCAGTGTTGGGTTAACAGTTGGACTTGATGATCTCTAAAGGTCTTTCACNATGGGGAGAGACATTTTCCAAGGACTTGTAGAGGTCACATGAGGGGTG
>WEIS01035737.1:276-12663 GCA_013389965.1 Todus mexicanus
GACTGTTTTGAAATGTCAGCCTTCAAAGGTTACCTTCCGCAGGTCCATCATTTTCATCCATAGAGCTGCAAACTTTGGTGGATGCTAATGAGGTAGAGGAGCCACTGTGTTGGGAGCTCTGGAAATGGAGAGACACAAATGAAAACAGATGATTTTTAAGGAGCATGAGTACCCACAGCACGTTCCTGCTGGACACATGTCCCAGAGAAGCTTCAGTGTTCCCTATGCAAAGTATCCATTTGCTTTGGTGAAGGGATATGTGGATGCTTGGGAAGAGTCCAATTTTTCCACTGAAATTACACTTTCAGTGCCCCTGCATACATGGAGATATCCTCGATCCATCATGTGCAGAAATGTGCAGTAATGCTTTTATGTATGGTCCATTAGTTTCTCTCTATTCCGTACACACTTTGGCAGGGAAAACTGAGGAGCTGTATGCCCCCTGCAGGCAGGAGACTGGTTTTTTCAGTGATACCATTAACCCAGCAGGCACTCGAAGCACAAACATCTGTTGGCTTTGTTACGGAGAGAATTCCTTACTTTTGCAAACCTCTCTCTCATGAAACCCTCACCAGTTGTGTTCCAGAAGGGATAAATCATTATGGTAATGTATGGGGGAAAAAAATAAATTGTCAGGGTGAGTAACATTTGCTTTTCTGGAAAAGCATTTGATTGGGTATCACTTGAGGCATGACCCTGTACCTTGGTTTTAGGTACTTGTACAGCAAGTGTCTATGTTGCCTATACAGTTAATGTGGGGAGGATAGTATCTCTATGGTGTCTAGAAGTCTCATAGCCACCCAGCTTGTATGCCAAAAGTATAACAGGCAGATCTCACTGGCAAAGCCTTCCAAAGCACCTATCAATGTCTATCAGCTACATATGGACTCTAGGTATGTACTTTAGGAAGACTGCTTCATCACACATATAGATGGATGAAACTACACAGACTTCTTACAAAATGGACTGGATTTCACCTGAAACTTTTATCGTGTGCTGCACAACAATTACACAAACATATCTTCAGGATCCACTCGTCTTCAAAGGAAATCAGAAGAAGCTACAAATGGAACTGTGGCCCTTTAAACTTACAGCAAAACTGAACATTTCCTCAGGCCCTCCTGTTGCAACATTTAGTGAAAAGTATTCTGAGGATTTCCAAAACTAAAACTCTCTTGGGTTCACATAGTTTGCATGCTGAAAGGTTACAAAATGCTGCAGCATTTAATTACATCCTTCAATTTATGTATTGCATAAATTGCAGGTTGTGCTACATGTAACTAACACTACCAGTCCCTCATCAGTGTTTGCAAGGTATCTAGATGCCAAGAATGAGGATGCCAACCCACTTTACAAATTGAGTGCAGCTTCTTTGGAGCGATTCCTCTTTACTGTCACTGCAGAGCTCAGTTGATGACTGGAGTAAGAATAACTAACAATGCAGCGGTTGGGATTTTTGCAGAGTACGGAGCCAGGGAGAAGGCAGTCAGTGGAGTTAAAAGCTGGCCAGTATGGTGAGTTCATTTGAACAGACTAACTTTTAATTTCTCCCACAATAGATTAAGGTCAAATGATTTAGGCAAAGGCTGAACTTGGCCTATTTTTCAGTAAATAATCCTGAGAGCTTGCACATCCCATGAACCAAGAGAGTCTTTGCCTTTTTTTTTTTTTTCTTTTAATCAATTCCAGCTCATTTTTTTCAGCCATGCAAGCATTTCTTCTGAGCTTTGACCAGAATTAAAAATTGCTTTAATCAGTTTTTGGACTACTTTTGTTGCCTGTTGACAACAGAAGTGAGCACTGACTGATTTTATGCATTTAGCTAAGATATTGCTGCCCTCGTTTCATGACTAGGACGTGTTTATGTATGTGCTATTCCTATGCTAAACTCTGCAGGATGTCTCAGTAAAGACTTACCTCTCGTTCACTTTTGAACAAATGAGCAGGTGAGGATCAAGGTAACAGGAAAATGCTAGGAGTTCTCAAGTCTGGAGAAGTCACTCTCAAAGACTATTTTTATACACATGTAATGAGAGAATTGTTTCCTTTACACTCCTCCTTGTAAAATAAGCAGAAAAACATGTTTTCTCTACTCACTCTGCTGTGTCTGTTTATTTTCCCAGACCAGGCATCCAATTCCTTACTTTTTTTTTTCCCCACTCCACAGTATTTTCTTAAAGGGGTTACAATTTTAAGTACATTTAATATTTGCTACAAATACAATAAGGAATGAATCTTTACAACATTGAAGGGTACAACACAAAAAGTTTAGTGCTAGCTTTTCAATAGATTATGAAACAACTACTTTATTCAGCTTTTTGTATTTTAAATAGTGAGATGACGCTTTTCAACAGATGTTAGATCAAGACTGCTGACTACACACCACTGCAGCTTTCTTTAGCAGTCTGATGGTCTCTTTTCAGATCTTGTACCAATTGTTCTCATTTCATTTGTGAGAATGGGAGAAGTGAAAATCAAGACCTAACTCAGCGGCCACATCTTCTCAGAATGGGCACCTAGAGAGACTCAAATTTCTAATTTGGAACCTAATTTCTCTAAGACCTTCAAGATGAGGTTTAGCTGAAAACTGTGACTGCTCAGTCCTTCCAAATTTAGACTCCTTCGAGGGTCTATTTCAGCTAAGCACTTCAGCAAGTGCTTCAATTTAAATACAAAAAGTCTTAATAGCCTACACACAATTAAATTCACTCCTAAATATCTGTATAGCTCCCTAAATTTAGCCTAGGTTTAGTTAAACAAAACAGGAAAAAAAAAAAGTGGCCCATTGAAAATTGAAAGGAAATAAAACATTCACCACATTTTTAAAGTGACCCTATTTCTTCTCTTATTGACATCACATAAGGATGGGAAGGCTAAGATGATATTCATAACTGAAGAAGAATTGAAGTTATGCATTAGTAGCATATACTGTACCAGACGTCTGCAAACAAAGCATGCTGCCCCTTCAGCAAGATCTGAGTGTGAAGCACCAGTGTGTGAGCAGCAGCAGAGCTCACCAGCAACGAGGAAGCAGTAGCGAAGAAGACATTTGCTAAAAATATATACTGAGATTTTAAAAACTTCTAAAGTTTTAAATAAATTGAAAAATATTAAGAAATCACATACTTTTCATTATTTTTGCTGAACCCTTCCTGTTAAAACAACAGATTAAAAAAAAATCAGGAACTGTACATTTGCCTGTATTCACTGAGTCTGCTGATGGAACCCCTTTCACAATTAAAGAGGCGTTACTTAGGTAAACACAACACAAATATTTTCATCTTTATTCAGTCCTCTGGAACAACATGAAGGCATTTATTTATTTATCTTAACTTCAGCTAGAAAGACATTCGATTTATTTAGACTTTAATTAGCTCGTTGTTCTCACAAGCTGAAAGCCCTCCGGGTCGAGCAATCCTTGTGGGTCTCGGTGTTCCTTCCAGTTGGTTTGCCAATCGTGAGGCAGTCTGTCGTGCACGCTGTTGCTCTCACAGCTGTGGACCCCATCAGGGATATTGCAGATGGGGAGAGGGGAAAAACAAACTCTAAGCAAGACCATAATCTCTTCAACACACAGACCTTAATGCAATTAACTGTTTTAATTTTAAGAGATGCTGAGGTGCTTGAAATGTCATCACTCTTACGCAGATTTAAAGGGGTCCAGTTACACAGGTTTCCAGCACATGGTCATTTTTATGGCACACCTCCATAAAAGCGATGGCATAAAAAAATCAAGTCTTTGGTGTAAGGATTTCAGATCCTATTCAGGTTTATATAACAGATGGTCAGCACACCACACATCACACTGATGTGAATGGAAACATTAGCACTATAGAGTTTCATTCATGTCTCACTGGGAGATTTATTTAGCAACTGCTTTGTAAATAGTTTGTATCTCAGTGGAAATTGTGCTAAATCCATGAAAAAAAGGCAGTAAAATATTACTGTAATTTCTCTCTCCCCATACTCACCTTTGTCCTAAATTAATCTTAAAATCCCACTTGAACTAAACAGCAGGAATTATTCTTGGGGACTACCAGCATCAGCAGTTAAGAAAAGAAACAAGTATGACTAGGAAGTTTGATAATGCAATTCAGATTCCTGAATCTTAAATCCCAAATACTGCATTGTATTTTCCAAACCTCTCAAAACCTTTATTAGGGCATATGAAATCTACAAAGTTTCTCAACAATAGATCCCTTTGTATTTTTCCAGCATGAAGGAAGCATCTGGATGAAATGTGAGTAACAGAAAGGCACGCAGGTGTAATGCTAAGTTTGGATCTCATGCAGAGTTCTGCTCTTTTAGAAATGGGTTTAATGAAGTGAAGATTAAAATTAGTAAACTAAATGTAAATTCAGGAAGGAGGCTCAGGATAAGGGAATTATTAGTATCTCTAAATGATGCTTCCTAAGATTTTTTCCCTATTCTGAAGAATTCTAAGTGATCTAAAAAACATACAAAAAGCTACGTGTGTCAGTAATATGTGTTAGATAAAGTGCAACTCAGCAAGGATAAATAGCATTAAACCCCAAACTAACCAGTTAAGCAACCAAGCTCACCTCTTTTGAAGTCCATACTAGTGTTCAGTCTGATTATAAAAAAACTTTTCAAGATACCTGTTATGATTTCCTGACATGGTCAATTCCTTAGTCTAAAGATCATCACAGTTCATGGTAAATAAGGGCAACAATCCAGTGCAGGTTATTAGCTTTGAAGGACTTAAAAAAATTCTTGTAATACGTAACACTGTTAAGTAAGAAACCTGTGAGTCAATACAACAAAATGGTACATCTCCAGAGAACAAAAGGTAAAGCAGAGGACAGCTGGTTTAAAACAGTAAAAGAATATATTTTGATGCAATTTTTAAGAAAACAAGCTCACTTTTTTATTATTCAATTTAGAGAGAATCAAAGGGTTACACTGCAACTCGCTCTCCCAACTCTATCCTGTGAAAAATGGTTTTGATTTTCTTTTGTTTAATTGCTTTTGGTCCAGCCAGCTGAGACAGGGAAAAAGAGTTTTCATGTAAACAGTACAGGGTTGGCAAAAAATTACTTCATGGAGAAGTATCAAATCCACAACCTTCATGCCCAAAAAATGGAAGTCAATGAAATTCAATGCGTAGAAAGAGAAATGATGCAACTGTTTTCTTTTCCAAAGTCGGACACTGCACTAAACTGACACATACGATCCAAATTTATTTATAAACTGCTTCATCTGGAGAGGAACAATAAAAAAATCATGAAAATCTGCTACTTATCCACAGTTCTACATCCTGCCCTGTCTCATTAGACACTTGATTTCAGAGAGGCCTTACACAGGGAAATGATAATGTTTTTGTTCATTTACGCAATTCAGGAATTACACAGCTTGGAGAAGAGGTAAGTTCAAACAACAATAATTTGGTGTGTGTCATTCAGGAGCTTGTGTTGGTTTGGGTTTTTTTCTTTTGAAGGATAGAGGGATAAATGTCAGAGCTTGCAAGGAACTGGAAATGACAGATTGAAATTAAATTTTCAAGTTAAGGACATTGCTTTATTAGGATCCTCTAATTAAGCTGCAGCATTGACTGCTTGTACACTCATTTGACTTGTGTAACAAGGCAATTCTGAAAGACCAGTGTAGTTTCCTATATGGTATTTAGCAGTAAACTTAAATCCAACCTCTGCTAGATCCTAACAGCCGCTTCCAAAGCTGAGCCATATTTCAGACTGGCTCATTCAACCTTTGGCATCCTCCAGAAAAGATTGATGATCTAAACCAAAAGTAGTATCAGATTCATGGTATCGGAAGTTGACCTGTCATTCCTGTATCCGTACTGTGGTTAGTATAAAAAGTTACATGTGTAGTGATGCAATGTGAAGGTTTCCTTTGTTCCTCTTCTGAAGCTATACACAGGTAAAATTTTCTGCTCAATTGCACAATAAAAATTGAAAGGTCAGCAAAGGAAGCTCTTATTTCTTCCACCTAATTAAGGGCACTGCACAATCACCACTTTTATTTTCAATCTATTTGAGCTGCATTTTAAAAGCTCTGCTGATATTCTTAGCTGTTACTCTGTAGCGACAGAAACCTCAACTATTTTGTTTCTACTCTTCCATGTTTCTACTGTACTTTTTCCTTTCTATGTTTGCACACCTTTTTTAGGCAGATCTCTTTACCAAGAGGGTTTCACAACTACAACTTTTATCAGGTTCACAGATCCCTCTAGGAGAGTGTCTGAACATCAGCTGAAGCATCAGACTGGCAGATGACATGTCAGAAACTGTAACATCTCTCTTCCCCCGCCCTTACCAAACAAAAAATAAAATGAAGCTGTAGATATGTATTTTTAAAGACTGGAAAGATATATCAAGAAAACAAGGTACTTATTTTTAAACACCGTGGGTATATTTCAGTACTCTTAGATTTTCACACGCATATTTTCCTAATACTTGTCTGAAGAGGAGTGCTACTGTTGTTGAGCTGTCAGCAGACAGCTTGTACCTTCTTTTGGATAGTCCACTGATTTCCCATTTCATACTTAAATCTGTCCCATCACACGCACGCAAACTTACCCAAAGGCAACTCAAGGCAGGTATATTTACTGTCTCCAAAAGACCTGTTAGAAAACAAACTCTTCCTTGAAGGATCCTTTACATCTATGCACTAGAGCCCAGAGTTTATTATTTAAAAAGGCAGTGAATGCATCTACTATTTAAAGGAACACATTAGGATACATGAATCCCATATGCTTATACTAAGTGAACTGTTGGCTGGACAATGCTGATCCAAAATGCACAAGCAATATCAACTGCAAGTGTTTTTTTTAGTCGGTTAATCACATTTCAAAAATAAACTCATTGAACAGTGTGTATTTTTTTAAATATATTTATTACATCGCTTACAATAACCTACAGTAATGTTAAATCTAGCGAAACAACAAATTGCAACCAGGATGACATGGTCAAATATGAAACACAAGTACAGCACAGTATGATGAAACAATGGCACAAAAATGAAGGTTATTTTCTTCAGCTGATTATACGAAATAAAACATTCATCGGCATTTGTTTTTTGCAAGTTTTACATTTTTTGTTGATAAATCAACAGCTTTTTTTTTTTTTGGTTTCCTGCATCACATTAATACAAAAATGGTATATTTTAAAAAGCAAATATCCAAGCACTTTTCTTTAAAAAAAATAATTGTATGCATAACTTTGTAAAATCTTTAACTTATGTTGTAAATGTGCCAATATTTACAATATCATAGTGCAACTAAGAAAATGAAGAGGCCTTAGCACAAACATTGTTAGCTCCTCTTTCACTAGAGCCCAGATTCCAAAACACCGTATTGCAGGGCAAACCACAAACTAATTACCTCATAGAACATCAGACAACAAGTACACGCTGAATACAGTACAGCCTTTTCACACTTCACTGCTGAGGGTTAATTTAAGCAAATTTGAATATAATCAACATGCGCAAATACAGACACTAAAATGCGTGTGAATACGTATGTGTGCGCTGCGTGTGTTTTTAACCCTTCGCTAATGTGTGCATACACAACACGTATCTACATACCCACTGCCTTCCACGGGGAGTTAGGGTGCTCAGTCAGTCTGAGATCAGGTGCAAGGTGAAAGAGGCAAACTGAGCCAGTCGAAAGGTGTCACGATGGCAAACACAGCTCAGAATAGCCTCTGCGCTGCTCGGTAAGCCCTGCGTTCTGAACAGAGGGGTTTCCTGGGGGGTAGCACACCCATTTTCAAAGAGGGTGAAACCCACCTCCTTGCTTTGCTCTGTAAAGCTACTGTTGGCTGCATGACATAAGGTAATTTTTCTACTTGTTGCTCAGTTACAAGTTCTCATCCCATCACTAACAGATGAACTGAAAGTGAAGATTAAATAAAGAGCAATCTTGCATTTGGTTGTATACCATTAACTGGATACAAGAAAAAGTGCAGACAACATTAATCTAAGTATTCATCAAGTGATGAAGTAATTTAGCACCATAAAGATTTTCTGTTCGCTCATTTCTTTACTATTTTTGACCAAATAGTAAACATGGGTTGATCAGAGGTTCTTTTTTATATTACTGCTCATTCATTTTAACCTTTAAAGTTGGGGGACATTTTGTTAGAACACACTGCACTATATAAAATTCACATTGCAGTGTGAAGTATGAAACTGTAAAAAGAAACATTTATTTCAATTGTTACACCACGCAATCTCAACCCAGGTGTTCTTCAAGGCTGTTTAACATTATGTATAATTTCTTATAATATATATACATTTATAGCCACAATATTAATGTTCCAGAATTTTCATTTTACAGCCTTATATCCCCTGTGAACATGGCTCAAAGAGAAAAATAACTAAATATAATGTGCTGCTGCTGAATCGTTTTACAAACTGAAAAGTAATTTTCATGTTGGATAATGAAGGTTAAAGATTTTACTGATTAGAACAAAAGAACTTCTAATATTGCATGACTTAATACACTGCAGAACAGTGCAGTTCAAGACACAAGTCTGAATATGTCAAAATAATAACATTTCAAATTTATGATTAATGTTTTGTCTGTATATATATATATATTTGTGCATAAGGTCCTATCCTTCCCATCTTGGAGTCAATCACGGTTTTGCCACTAACTTCAAACTGAGCAGAACTTAGCCCTTGTTTGTACATGAGATCTCTTAAAATTGTACAGACTTCCTTGGGGGAGCTGCTCAGCAAGTACGGGTTGGTGCAGCTCCACTGACTTTAACAGAGCTATAGGGAATCCCATCAGATGAACATCCTACCATTACATCCTACCATTACATCTTCCTCAAACATTTGTTCAAAGCCACAAAGGTGACGTAACTGTGCACGGGTTTCAAAGCCATTAATCTATGTACCTGTGTATGTGTGTATGTGCGTATAAATATAAACATACACATTCTGTGCTTCACATGTGAACTGTTTGTTGCATAAAGGAAAGAAAGAGATTAAAAAACCCAGAAAGTTGCAGAAAGCATTAGAGAAATAATTACAAGTATTCATAAAGCTCAAAAAGAAGCAAAGCATTCACAATCTATAGAAAACTCTTCAGCTACATCATAATCACCTTAGAGTAGGCACAAATAATGCAGCATACAGAGAACTATAAGAGGTTCAAACGCTATAAAGTTGCTTAAACTACTCTGTTATTTAATGAAGTCGATGAAATCTAGGGACAAACTAAAACCTGTGCTCTTGCAAGCAGAACTACAGCATCAAGAAACACAATTTCAGTTTCACCCAGAAACTAAAACCTTCTGGTCTTGCTCAAAAGAAACATTTCATTTCTGCTCATGTATAATGGGACTTACATTCCACAGAAAAGGGATCTCAAAGTCTATAAACAGTGTACCTTTTCAATCTCTAAGGGACTTTCATTCCTTAAATGAAATATTAATGATACATATTGCCCCTGAATAGCCCCTTAATACAAGTCATATGTTGAAATGATTAAATGTTATGGACTAGCATATTCTTTGAAACAGGCTTGATGGAGAACTCGCTATGATAACAATTACTGATATAGGTCCGTTTTTCTTTTCCACAGCTAAGCAAAACTGTGGGATTCAGGTTTGCCGGCAATCTGTGCTCCCTGTGTAGAACAAACATTCTTAATAAACTGCCTTAAGCAGCAGTAGCCTATATGGGAGAGGGGAGGAAAAATAAATTTCCTGGAATTTATTTTGTTTACAGAACAAAACAAATTTCAAAATGTCAGTATTTTTTTTTAGTCTGGTGGTGGTGTCTGAATTTTTGGAAACTGATCCCAATGCAGCTTTACATAATATGCATTTCTTGGGATTAAGTAAGACATTTTACAAAGACATTCCCTCATAACAGGCAAAAATGCAAGTAACTTCACAGCTGCAAACTTTTTCAGTAGAACAGGATGGCCTTAGGATTGGGGTATGGAGGAGGGTCTGTTCCTGTTGCTGAGAATAGTTTTTTATCTGAAGTCTGAAGCAGGAATGGCAAAACATGCATTTCAAAAGGGAATAACCTAACTGCTTCAGCAAACCTGCCAGATCAATGACGTTCTCTCCAGGTGATACTGGAACCAAGTGTGAAAACACAGAAGGTAAGTTTTGTATTCTGCTGCCCTTTTATTTCTTTTTGCAAATACCTTCCACAGAGAAAATGATATTCATACAGTGAAGCCATAACATCACATGCCAACATTTTCCAGATGCTGAATTTTACTATGGACAAATCTGTGTAAAGGAATTATTTCACTACATTTAGAAGTTGGCATGTGGTAGCTAAACATTTTCTGCTATTAAGCAAATTTTCCTGATTTCAAAATATATTAAATCATGACTAGAGCAGCTCAAAAATATAATCTCTATAGATTTTTGTTAAGGATCAGAATTACACTAATTTCTAATTCTTAAATAATTAGTATTTGAAATGCTGAAAGTAAAGATACAAGACAGTAGAAGTCTTAAATACAACAGATAAATTTTAAAGCAATATGCAACGTATTATGGGAAATACTGCTATTACGTAAATTAGACTAAGATTCTCACAATGAAGCAGCAGAAAACAAATAATATTAGTAGATATTTGTTAAGCAACTGGTTATAATGCGTGACCTACTTTTACACTAAAGGAGTTTTGCATATTCATGCTGTACAAAATGGTCACCTCTAGAAATTAGGAAAACAGAGATATTAGGTCAATAGGAGGATGACTTACAGTACCACCATTTCTGTAGGCTTTCATTTGAAAATGTGTAACATGTTGTATTACAGTAAATAAAAAATGATGCTCCTGTCCTTAACAGAAGTGAAAATAATCACTAGTTTCTCGGGCAAAATGTGTTTTTCCAAAAGGTGTCACTGTATGTGTGTCAGATGACGCTGTTAGCCATCAGGTCCCTATGGTTCCTTGTTTAGAAATCTGCCCATATTTACTTGCAACACATGGATGATCAGTATTTTACAGCTCTTGCCAGGTAAAAACATTCATGTTGCCTGGGAACACTTCTGTTTACACTCATTAGATGGTAACGTAGTGAAGAGAACTTGAACACTGCTTTGAAAGCATTTACTTTTCGTCCTGTGACCATACAAGTTTTCTTCATTTTCTTTTCATTTAGCTGAAAAGACTAAAGTTAGAGTGTTCCAAATGTGCGTGTTGGGATCAGAGAGCGTGGTGCAAGCAGTTTAATATGGCCGGTTTTTTTCTTTTTACATTTTACCTATTCGTTGGTAAAAGCAAAGTATTCATTAACTGCTCATAAAAAATGAATAAAGATATCTACGATAAAACCAGAACATATAATCAGCACCTTAGACGATAAAAAGAGTGCTATTCATAAATGTGCCCACTATGGATTTGTGCGTTATATTCACTTCATCCAGTCTTCGTTCCTTAAAGTGTGCACAATGCTGTTTTGTATTTGATGGACAAATTCAATGGCTCATTCATTACAAATTCCTGTATTAAAAAGCAGTGGTAAAGACAAAAATACCCCCACACACTAGAATTAATTTGGCCCCATGTTTTTAATATTAAATATGCAAAACTCTTTTGTGCGATTCACTATTACTGTAAATTAGCAGCTATTCTCTTTAAAAATGTTAAACCTTCACCATATCACAAACCATAAACATTGTTCCATTTTCTCTTTTACACTGAGTCTCCTACTGAATCCATATCATCCGATGAGAGTGGGCGATACAGGTCCTGTAAGATGAAGTGCAGTATAGATTTGTTTATTGTGTTTGATTCGTTGCACTGCAACTGTCTTACATTCTTTTTGCTACTGTGGACCAGAAGATACTGTTTAACACAAAACACACATACTCTGTACACTCCGGTTTTTGGCTTAGTGTCATATAATTATTTTTTAATCAACAAACAGATGGTTAGTAAATAAAGTGAGTTTCAATGTACAACATATTCTAAGAGGCAATTTATCTATTTTCTTTGCTATTAAACACTACTAAAACAGTATTTGTCTGTTCTAGAGACTCTCTTTATTGTCTACAAACTTGGCAATATGAATTTAATCTTAAAGGGAACATATTGCCCCTTTTGCTGTTTTGCAAACAGCAGTAGGAAAGTAAGTGCTTACCTTATTTAAGGTAATCGAACCTGGCCACCCATGGGTGATAGAGCTTGGATCCAGCACCATTTGAGCCCCAGAATTCAGTGTTGACACTGAATATTGTCATTACCTATATTGTACTGACAATGGTATCTCTTTTCCCCAATTTTTCTGTGTCTGTGTGTATGTATAAGAAGACAGCATGTAAAATCCCCCCGTCACTGGCTCTTTCTGACGGTAGCCAAGCAACCAGCTCATGGCAGCAGAGGGAGAGTCTGAGTGTACGGATCCACTTCTTTTTTTTT
>WEIS01035738.1:0-18117 GCA_013389965.1 Todus mexicanus
AAAAAAAAAAAATAGAGAGTTTCAATTCTGGAAATATAAATTATGACTACCTGCAATGAATGCTAAAATCAGAAGAGAAAGAAGCAGCCCAGCCATTTAAAATCATCATTTAAACCCAAATGGTTCTATTGCACAATTAATAAAATCAATCTCGTCTCTGTCACTCCCTAATTGCAAACTTATGAGTCTTTAAAAACAAAATCTAACACACTTTCCAATATAACTGAAGCATTTGTAATTGTTTTATTAAAAAAAAATAAAAATAATATACATAAAAGTTATTACACTTGCTGCTATTTATAACTGTTTTCCCCAACACTGGACATTTTTAAGATTCAGCTAGCAGGGTTCTGGGCAATCTTGTCTAGACCAGGTTTTTGCCAAGAAATGTTGGACCAGATGATCCTTGAGGTCCCTTTCAGCCCAGGATTCTATGATTCTGTAGATGAATTGAGGTCTATAAGTCTTAAATAGAACTGGTAACCTCAATTTTTCTTAGAATCAAATATTTTGAACGGAAAAGGATCTAGTAAATAAATGCACATGTGAATCAGGGTATATGAATGTTTTACTCAGTTACTTTTGGAGTAGATGAAAACAAACATCTTTTCCAAGAACCACATCAAGACAAACATCTAGATAGCTCTTTAGTTCACGAGTCTAATTACAGGATTGCTAAATTTTCACCAAAGAATGTATTTTTAAATCTTCTGGACATGATTTTAAGTAAGCAGATACGTAACGCTGTGTGCATATCATATTCGTCAAGACACAATTTGATAAGTATATGCTCTGTTAAACATACTAGCACACCATTAGCCAGAGAGTTGTTGCACTAAGCTGAGATGTACGCAGCTACATAGTAACAACAGACTAAGAGTTTCAGAACAGCATCATAGACTCATTCCAGTTGGAAAAGACCTCTAAGATCATCAAGTCCAACCATTAACCAAACACTGTCATAGATACATTCAATATTAATTTCTCTCTCAATTTTTCAAAGCACTATTGGAACGTGACAAAATTATACACAAACTGAACGTACATTATGCTATTAACAGCCAAAAAGCAATTCTTTGCACCTATGAGTTTCACTGAGAGCATAGCACGCCTGTTCAGGTCAGAAGTGAAAAGAACAATACAAGGTATTTGAGAGTCAAGGCTAAGCTAGGTAGAGGGCACATCATAAATGAAATTGAAATCCAGCTAAGAAAAAGGCTAAGCCACTTGATAGAAGTGGCATGGAATCTAATTACTACAAGTGATCAAAGTATCTTTCTTTCACCCTCTACCAACAGAATTGCATGTTCTAAATCAAATGCCTTGCTCCACAACCCAGGTGCCACACCCCATCTGCACTGAGAGAGGTAGGTGGTTTAGATTTGTGAATCCCTTTTCATGTGGACTAAAATGAGATAACACTGAAGGTTCGGACATAAACATCAGCTTTAATCAGAAGTTTCTACAGAAGCAAATATCCTGCAACTGCTGGCACTCTCGTTATTGTATCTAAGCTGTGTGGCTTTCTGGGAAACCACAGTTGGCCCAGCATTACTTAATTTTCACCATTACTTAACAGCTTTAAGTTTACCTAGGAGAGAAGAGAGGGAGAAACAGATAGAGAAATAGAGGAATAGAGAGGGACCAGAGAAATAGAGATAAAGATCACCAGTCACGGATCCAGTGTTGGACCTGCCAGTGGGGGGTTCAGTGCAGACAGAAACTTGTAAATGCCCTACTTATAGCCCCAGCTCCTGGATTGCTGGAACTTCCTTTTGCCCCAGTTTCAGGAGAGGCTGAGACACCAGTCACTCAAGAGGAATGACACCAGGCCCCTCCCCGGGACTTCTGTTTGGTGCCTCTGAAACCTTTTCTGAGGGCAGTGTCCGGGCTCCCAGTGCAGCAATGTGGGGCTCATCCCTTACACCAGACTGCCAACATCACTTTTCCACATTTATTCTGGAGATTTCCCACTACGAAAACACATGAAAATGGCTGAAAACTAGAGCTCCATCATTTTGAATTGCATGCACAATACTGAAGCTAAGCAAAAGCAGCCCGCCTTCTCCATCGCCTGGCAATACAATCCATGCACCCGATACAGTTCCAGACCATTTCAAGGTATCTTCAAGAAGCAGACTAACTGCAAACAGGGAGCCATTTTAGGGGAAAATACCTTAACGCAATAGTTTTCAAATACAGCAAGTCAAAACAACTTTAACCGCAGAGATGGTAACAGTGCAAAGTAAATAAAATGAGTAAGAAAGAGAACTCTCAGCTCAGGACTGGAAGTAGCGCAGATGGAGTCATAGCAATGGGAATCTGAGTACTATTTTGTCTACTCCACAGCTGCCAGCACTTACTGCTGGAGGCTTCAGTTGTGATCAGTGTCTTTCTGCCTACCAGTAGAGGTATGTCGTTAATCCTCCCGCCTCCATTTGTCTCATTAGTGAAGTACTTTTACTTCTATGAGGCTGGGTTTGAGTATAAATCCAGAAGAGAACATCAAAGTACTCAAGTATTAGGGTGATGAATTCAGATGCATGTCTGATCAGCATTCTTGATATTATTTCTCTGACTCCATAAAGACTCCACATTTTCAGACTGAGAAAGATAACATAACCATAGACCAGAATTATGAAAGTCCCAGAGTAATCAATGCAGGTTTTAAAATGTATTGCTTCTCTGATCAGGGATTACTTAAGATCCATCAGATCAATATTCCTTTATGCTTTCATCTGGCATTCCCAGTGTTTTGGAAAATTATAGTCCTTAAAGGTACTGCCTATTGTTGTAAAATTCCCCATAAAGAAGTTTGATCTGAGAAAGCCAGTCAGTCATGAAAAAAATTAGATTCATACAAAATTTATTGTTAAATAAAACCCTCTGAGTTTCATTTGTTTCCCTAAATAGCTTAAAGTATTGCTGTAGCTGGAATTCAGTATGCCTGCAATCAGTCATTGGCGACAGTTGGCTGAAAATATGAATAGCCATAAAGAACCTGCTAATCCATGAACTTGCTAGAGAGAAAAGCGGTGTATTGACTTTTCAGATTTTTTTGATGAGGGAAAGGGTCCATCTTCCCAAATCAAACTGAAGATTGAACTGTAAAGAAATTCCTGTGAGTTCCCATTTACTCAATATCCTAAAATTTTGGAAGAGTCACAGAGGTGGCAACAGCAGACTCTTCACGAACAAACCAGTTTCTTACGAAAAAGAAACTAGATTCTCTTTGGGGTACAAAAGCATGAGAGAAATTGGATTAAGTATTAAAGGAGTCTCCTCAAAGGAGAGGGAAAGGAAAGCGAAGGTTCTTTCATCCCATTTCCAGTCAGCTTTGGGATGCTCACCTGTTGCCAAATGTCTTGAGAACTTATTATTTTTTAAAAAAAATCCCCACAGATAGTTCTCTATTTTGTGCTGCTTAACTGGCTTTACAACGTACATCACAGCCTGCTCCAAGAACTGTATCCCTACCACGTGTTGCCACACAAACAGAACACATCGATACTTCTTGCAGAACTACAACAGTTCCAAGTGTTATGATCTAATCTGAGGATAATTAAAGACTGGCTGTAGATCCTCAGAGATGTATCAGTCGCAAACTTACTGATGCCAAGGGAAATCTCTAAAATATCACATGGTGCCTTGTTATAAGGCTCAGCACATATGCTGTTGGTGCTTTTTCATCTGCTGTAGCACCCCCAGCCCTAACCTCATCTCAAGGCAGTATTTTCATCCTACTATACTCTTCACATAATTTTTTTGTTTGGTAGGGTCTTGGTTTGTTTGGTTTGGTTTTTAAACGTTGACGAATACTCGGGCCAATAAAGGTGACCTGCAACTCTTTCATCACCTCTTAAACTCACTTGGAATGTTGCAGCTAAACACATTTTTGAACTCAGTCTTGGAGAAGATTTTGTACTGCTAAAATCGAATCATTTATCCCATATTCTATGGCAATTTAGGAATAACACTCAAGAGGTTTATTTTTAGCAAGTGCACCTCATTCACACGTTTTGTAGCACTGCACAGGGATCACAGCTCTATATGCATGACTACAGTGATAAGATCTGGCAACATTCTTTAATAACTGTTTAAACTGCTCTAGTCGTGTGCTTTAAGCAACATACAATTATTCCAACACCTAGAAAGAGCTTTTCCACTTGCAGTATTTTCCACTACTCAGTATGTGCACCCTTGCCATCTGATTTTCCATTATTTCCTTTATTTGATTTACTCCTGTACAGCCAATGGACAAAGAATGTAGATGCAGGTCAGAAAAGACAGCTTCAATGTAATTTGCAAAGGCCCTGATAAGACATTCTTATTTTGATGCATAATTCTATGAGGATCAGGCTGAACACTATATTACCCATCATTATATATGTATACAGAGAATGAGCTCTGTAAAGACAAAAACTTAAACAAGATTAGAAAGATAACATCAGTATTTGACATCATACTGAGAAAAGCCAAACGTATTCTGTAGCTTAGACACATCAGAGCTCCCTTGTATTTTCCAATTTACGACAAATTCCAGTAA
The DNA here is from genome assembly GCA_013389965.1 of Todus mexicanus. NCBI lineage: Eukaryota > Metazoa > Chordata > Aves > Coraciiformes > Todidae > Todus > Todus mexicanus. The sequence goes on from WEIS01035738.1 coordinate 4,547, forward strand.
GCTATGTTCACTGAACTTCTTTCTACCTTACCTCTAAATGTCCTAGAATGCTGTTACCCAGCAACATGTCTTCAGATACACAAAATAAATTGAACTTCTTAAAGTTATCATGGGTGTAGACATCGAATTAAGCATAAAGCTTTTGTTAATACAAAAGGCTTTGGGTGAAGCAGGGATAAATAAACCAGTCAGCTTTAGGGCTGCATCTGCTGGTCAGTGCTTCCATCTTGGGCAGTGGAAGAGACCTCAAAATCCCATGACATTTGGCTCTTGCATGCCAGGTAAAAGTTTACTAATGTTTGAACACTGAATGCATGAAACTAGACCAGGCAAAGCAATGTGCCACTTTTCTACAGCAGACACTCTAGCATGTAATATATACAGTATGAGGACATGAGCAAAAAATCCATAATGAACTTGTGCATCTGCAATTCAAGCTGGTAGAGAAATGAAATCACAACATTTGCAAGTCAAGGAAGACAACAGGAAAGACAAACTACACTAATACCTGGAAAATACATTGCCATGGAAAGAGTAGAAATTGCTTCATTTTTTAATTAAATGGTTATCGTGAGGCATTTTCTCTGCCACCACCACCCCCCTGCAACAGCGGCAGAGACCTCTACTATACCTTCCATTGTTTCCACTTGCCGTAAATGTAGTATTACTCCAAGTTTAGCTTACAATGTGAAATGCATCTCACCCTTCTTATAACTCCCCGGGATTTCAGTATAAGTAATTATAGCATTACAAAACAAAACTGACAGCCTATGTGTTAGCTCAATATGTCAAAAAGACAGGCAGCAAAGCCTCTCAGTGGCTGTGGTACAGCTACTGTCATCTCTCATCAGATGATGAACTGAAAAAGCAGCAAGTGATGGGTTTCCTTGTTCTATTATATGAGTCAAGGGCGTTCTTCTAAAAAGGTTGTTCTGTCTCTCAGACAAGACCTCGCTAGAAATGTGAGCTGGAAACATTGCCCCATAGCAGTCTTCTATATTTTCAAACATGTAAACCTGGTGATTTCCTTCATCGAAGTGACTGACACTAAAATCAAGGTGAAATTCCAGGCACCTTGAGTCACTCTTGAAGCCAGAAGAGTTGCAGGCACCAAACAGACAACATTGCTTCTCTTCTTGGGCATGAAAGTTAGAGTTGCATTAATTAAAATAATCCCATTCATTTTACGTGGAGATCTGAGATCACTGATGGCCCTTGCAGATGCTTGATTTCATTAGTGACTTAAGCCGTTCGGAATGAGACAGCAGAGCTGATCATCAAAGTGTTACTGCACAATGTCAAAACCACTTCTGGAAGCAACTCTGCCTTAGTGTTCCAGAAGACTCAGCTGAGAATTCAGAATATACTGAGTACTTTCTTGGGGATGTTTTGTCAATGGAAAGGTTACCGTGGTGGAGGGAAGGGGAAATCAAGGTTTGGGGTTGGGTTGTAGGTTGGGTTTGTGATTTTTTTTATTTCTTTCTTTACCTTGTCTTTAAAGATGCAGTGTGAGAATGATTTATTTTATTTTTTTTTAAAAAAAAGCATTCACCACCTAAGAAACAAACACTGTCTTCAACCCACCATGGATTTTTATATGCAAGCATTTCATATAGTGACTATTTTATGTTAATTTAAGGCAACATATATGAATGGACAACATCATCTGAACCATACAATAGGTCCAGATGAATCTGATGTTCAAATTTCATTAGGTATAGTGTGTGCATTTAGTTGTTGACCTATATTAAACCGCTAACCATACCAGGTACAAGACATTAATCTGTATTATCTATTTTATTCAAATCTATTGTAGATTTAAAATGGAAAAAAAAAAAAAAGTCACGTAAGGGTGTTCTAAGTGGTACACTGCTTCTTATCCCTGAGATATTCCGTTTTAAAGTAAACAATGAAATCAAAACCATATATTTCAAAAGAGTCAAGGTAATGTCTGACCTTCATTTGCCTCAACATTATTCATATCCCAAGAGATCAAACATTTGTTCTTCTGAAACAGTTCTGGTTATAAGAACATTCAGCAGCTGATCACAAGGCACAGCACCATCTTCACCATAGACACGTTTCCTAAATATTCCATTTCATTGCTAATAAACAGAGCTGGGTTTGAGGCAGAACTCGAACAATTTCAACGAGAATAAAACAACTGTGACACAGCTTATGTGCAAACACCTTCACTGTTTGTATCTACCCGTACTTCCTCAATTGCAGTAGGTATCAATTCCTTTAATAAATTTGTCTCTCTGATTCTAGATTATCTTGGCTAGAAGAATCCTTGCAGATAATAACAACAACTATATGTTGCTATAGAGCTTTACAGCTGTATTCAACATAGATACTAGATTGTTCTGTCCCAGAGAGCAATTCAGTGATCCAAAAACATTTCTACACAGTTTAAGGCTGCGCAATAAATTATTTATGAAAACTAGTTTGAAAAGGAATGCGATTCAGCTCTTAAAGTCTCAAAAAATGTAATTCATGTTTGAAAAATTTATTAGAAAAAAATGTATTATCTTATTTCTCAAAGCGCAAATCGAAGACTAACAAAATGCTGCTTTTCGGGCATTCCCAGCTAGAAATCCCACATTTCTGAGGCACGTAAGGCTTCCTGGCTAGTGCCAGTGCTGGCCGCGTGTCGAGCTGGCGTTGAGCCAGCGCTCGGCACAGTAGCCAGCTCACGCCTGGCTAACCGCACACAAAAAGGGAATCAGATGGCGGAGCCGCATGTTGCCAGCTCCTGTCATCCACCTCTGCTGCACAGTGCCCTTACCCTGTGACACATGGACACGTTCGCACCACATGCCTCATTATGCTAAATCAAACCTGCTATCAACTGCATGCCAAAAGGAGAGAAAACAGAATTTGTAAACATTTGGGGGGAAGAAATGACAGGACCATAGGCAATGATGGCTACAGATAAGACAGACGTACTCATAGCAGACCAAAAAAAAAAAAAAAAGCAACCAATGCAGAGTACAAGAAAAGACGTTTGTTGTGCTCTGTGTTACATAACAGCGATGCCTCCAAGCCTACTGCATGGCAGCAGAAGCTGTCAACAGGGGATAAGCAAAACCACAAAGCAAGCAACCTGATTTAGCAAAAAAAATTACAAGTTGCTGCCTTCTCTCAACAAATGACAGGTTTAATGAACACAGCCACTCAAATCTTTTCTTTTAGCCAACATTTTGAAACAGCAGTGGTTGTGGTCAAGGAGAATTCTTTATTCTCCCTCAGTAGTCTTAAACTGCTCAGCTAGGAACAGTCCTGCTGTCCCAGCCCTGTGGAAAAGACACTCCTTTGCTTCGACTCATTTCTAACTTAGCAACATCTTTCTATAAAAGAGAAGTATCATGACGAAGTCTAAATAATCTTCCTACTCTAGCCATTATTAAATAGTATACATTCCTTCCAACTCACTTCTTGTACAACTTGCCGTCGGTAGTTTTGAGCTTTACTTCCCTGACTGTATAATGAACGGTTCTCCTTAGACATGGCCCCTTTCTCTCCTTTCTACTTCCTTAATATATGTAAATGTACCATGAGAATTTTCAAAGCATCTAACAAAACCGCATATCAATTTCTCATTAGAAATCTCTGCAGTAGCTCTGGGAACCTCAGCCTCCCCTCTGTGATTTTGTTAAAAGAAAGAAATCCACGCAAGTGGTCAAGGAATCATTGCTATTTTTATTGTACGGATGTATTTTTTTTTTTAATTTATTCATGAAGAAATATTTTTAAAGACTCTGTTCGGTGACAGAGGATTTAACACAGTGTTATGTAATAACTAGTTCAACAGCTTCCCCCACCATGTTCTTTTCTCTGCATGTAAATTTTTTTAAGTTATTTCTAAGGCAATAACTTGATATCAAAAGTTTAATTTCAGAGTGTGACACATGACAAATATCTTCTTCCTATTTAAGTGCTCCCCCCCAAGTGCTATTCTAGTCTGTGCAGAATATAAATGACCAACTGAAGGAAAAAGAAAAAAAAAAAAAAGAAGATATAATTATGAAATATTTTCATAGTAGTCAAAAGCATTTTTCAACATTTTTCATTAAAATCCACATTTAAGAGAATTAATACAAGGAGGGAAGAAGTGACTCTCCCCAAATGATGCTGATTAAAATACATCTCCTCAAGAGCTTCACAGATTTGCTTAGCAATGCATAACTCTTGTCCCCTCCCAAGAAATCAAATATGCATTTAGAATTTATGCTAGCTACATTTATTGTAAATAGATTTATGACACCACAGAACAAAATGCTGCTCGACTATTCCACGTATACAGAATGGACTAATTTCTGAGATTTTATTTTAGCACAAAGGACTCCAATACGTTTAACACATCAGTTCAGCGCATGCTCGTAACGCTGAACTTGGACATATCTCAAAAGCTCCCAGTACTGCCAGCCTTCATGAAAGAAAGATGAATCAACCTTAATATTAAACCCACCCAAACTGTCTAGCAAGACTGCTAATCTTTTTAGTAATGCAAAGAAAATAAGTTTAATCTACTTGCTGCTCTGCCAGATGTTCGCAGGGACACCAGTGGGTCTGACTGCATCACAGACTGGGTTATGCTCCGAGTGAGTTTTTATCATGCTATTACTTTTCCAAATATTAAAAGATAGCAAGAATTTTCCTCTCTTTTTTTGTGCTTTTTTTCTTCTTTTGAACCTGAGTATCACTGGGAAGACCCTCAGTTGATGCACAGGGGAAAATAACTACATTCTACGTGAGAGAATCTCTTCAAACACAAGAGGAAACTGTGCATACGCTCCAAGTCAACCCTTAAAAGAAAAAGGGCTACAGTTCTGTTCTCACCTAGTTTTGCTGGCTAGCAGAGCATGCATCCTGCACCCGAAAGGTCAGATCCATAGCCAAGGCCTGCCAAGGGGTAACCTGCAGCTCAGCTGAAGAACTCCTCACAGGACAAAGCTACAAAGCACTGACATCCCAGGAGTTTGCCACGCAGGCAGATCCTAACTGGAACCATCTTACTGTGATCACTGGAAGAGTGATTAAGAGTTCCTACAAAGTAATGGAGCATCCATTAGGTGCACCCAAACATTCTGGATTTGAGAAAGGATTTACACTTCCCTGTTCACGCAACTGTGGTTAAAGTCTTTTTCTGACAACGTTTTATCTGTAAACTAATTTATTTTCTCTGTTAAGGACTTTCAAAGCACCAAAGAAGCACGGCAACAACATTTCCAAGAAAGATCATTCTTGCAAAGATGCCTTCCAGCATTTTCTTAAATTAAGTTCATGGGGTTGTCACAGCTGGTTTTCCCATCACTTCTAGTAACTGTACACACAATTATTCATTACAAATGCTATTAATTACACAAGCTACAGCTTCAACCATTGCAAGGTATCTTGCCAACATAGTCCCACACCACGTACTACTAACAGAAGTTAAAAGAAACATAGGGTACTAGAGGACTGGTACCAAACTAAGTTGCTGTCCAGAGGCATCGTGAAACACTAAATACTAGATTGCTGATATATTAAAACTCTTTCAGAAATTAAAGTATGGAGAAGTGAAACCCACAGATATATCCTGATTTCATCAAAGTGCATTCTGCCAGCCAAACGAGTGTTATCGTTCTGTTCCATGTTATAAATATAGCAACTGTCATACACAAATGCTGCTCCAATATAGTTTTCAACTGTGTGTTTGCCTGATTTTGACCCTTCTAGTTCAAGGAGGAAAAAAAATTCCTCTTGACGAAGGAAACAAGCATTGCCACTGCAGCACGTTCAGTCCATTATTAGCAAGAATTCTGGCATGGAGCTTATAAGCAGATATATACTTATCAGAAAAATAAACAACTCTTACAGATAAAGCTCATGAGGCAGAGAAAAAGTTGTAAAATTGTCTTTAACAACAATCTCAGAGTTCCTGGAATCATTAGAATTTGACCACCTCTGTTGTTGTTTTCTCTATTTCTAGAGTTCAGAGATCGCTTGATACGGATTGGAAACACAGTGCAGATAAAAGGAAATAAGCCTGATGAATCATCTCTACCCCGACTAGAAGCATAATACTTAGATGTCATCATCTTTTCTTTTTCCTTCCATTCCCTTCTTTCTATCTTGATGTCACCAACAAAAAATTTTGGTCAGGGCAGACTGAAAATTGCCTAATGAAGTTCCAAAGTAGGATAGGCAGAATTATTGTCAAAATACTTCTGGTCTAATTTAAAGCAACACTTCTTACAAAGAAGAAGATTGTAATCTTGAGAAGGTGATATTTGCTACGGCAGACAGATACAAAAATTCACAGAAGATCATCTACTTCCGAATCCTTCCTCTGATCTTGCAACTTTTACAGTTTCTTCACATCAGCTGTTTTCTCAATAACAGCAACAATAAACAAGGTAGTTTTGGAGTAAGTGAATAATAACAGGACTGCAATGATGACTTGCAAAGATTCTGTACTTGGAATACATAACGTCTTGGTATGAGGAAGAAGCATCTGACACAGATTTTTCTGGAAATTAATCCATCAGCTTTGTATGCAAGACTTGTCATGCTTTGCCTGTTTATTAATGCCCATGACTCAAGAGCAGCAATCAATTAAATTTTCTTTGATTAGCTAAAATACAGAAATTGTTTTCACAGCACATACAGAAGTGGTTCAAGATGAACTCTTTTGATTACAAAGCAGACAACAGCCCATTTTACCAATTAAAATGTAACTATGAGATGCTTGTGGTTGACAGTTAACTCTGCGCCTGAACTATTGCTTTTACCATCTCTGACTGGACTTCGGAAAGAATGCTTACAGGAGCTGTTTGGAGGAATATTGGGTTGTTACCAGAATGTTAAGGTGCCGAGGACTATTGCCAGCAAGCACTTCATGAAAAAATTCACTGGAGCACACAACCAAATACTCTTTTTAAAACCAAGTGATTATAATCTCCCTTCTGTTAAAGGTAGAACATGAAGCATGATGGAAAAGTATTTTAAAACCTCGCCTAACTCTTCAAGACTTCTCCTGCATAGCTTTCCCCCACACTATTGTCACAAAAAGGCAACACTGACAGCTCTGCGGGCTTCAGCAGGAAGCCACCCACACACAGATCCAGAAAAACTCTGCCTTGATAAAGTGGCTTCTCCTGGCCAGGCCTTGACGTGACGTTGCACCTCATCCTACGGCAACGCTGCGCTGGCAGGATCTCCCTTGGGGGACTCATCAGCTGCCACAGAAAGCACTTGGCAATCAATGGTGTTGCTTCCAGCCCACTTATCTATGAGATCCAGGAACAGAGCAGGCTACAGTACCTCGTATGAAGTCGCCCATTCCATTTCCTCTCTATCCTGCCCTCAAAACACATCGTGGTCTCAGGAGGTGTGTTCTTCACATGTTTGGAAAGGCCAAAACTAGGCTGACTGTTCTGCTCCCCCTCAGCAATAGGAAGTTTTATGGGCAGGATCCAGGAGCACGTGAAAATAGAAAAAGCATAGCCAAACAGCGGCAAAATTAAGCGTATTCCTCTGGGTAGCAGCATAAAGGGTACTCGTGCTAGCTTAGTTTCCTGCTAATTACCTACCTGAAGATAGTCACCATGATTTTCACAACTATTAGAATACATTTCAAACAAAATTTTCTGTTAACAAGGGGTTTTGCTAACCTCTGTACATTTTCTACATTTCGATCCCTTATCATAGATTAGAGATCTATGGTTTTACTGACTGTTTCTGCAGAGGGGAACCTTCACTAGTTTTGAGTACACAGAATAAATCGGTGGATCGTGATTGTTTCTGATCATGTATGTGAACAAATACTTGAGGAAATACAGACATAAATTAAGACTGGTTTAGAAGTTCTAACACCGTACTGTATTTATCTCTTTTTTCTGGCAAAATGTGCCTTTTGACAAGAGAAAATGGAAAGGCAATGCAAGAGAATAAAATCGCTGCCATCAACTAAAGAAAATGTAACATGATTTCAGTTATACCAGAGATTATACATATTAAATGCAAATACATGCAAAAGTACTATTCATAAAGTGGTTTGGAGCTCTTAAATAACTCTTTTGTAAAATGTGTCATTCACAGAATAAATGCAGTTGTATTAAATTGTGTAGGGTGCGACATAATTAGTTGTAAGTCGTGTATTACATTTTTGTGAAATTTTTAACCCTCATTTGAGATCATCAACATAGATCCTCCGTGGCTTCAGCTTGCACAAATCTGGCCAAGTCAAGTCCATGAGAATCTTATGATATCTTGCACAGAATGCTCAGAAATATTTACCAGAGTGATGATTATTTGATGAAAAGGCATCAAGATTATGTAAATTCCAATTTACACCAAATATTTAACTTCACACAATGAGCACCCACATGCCAAACTAATGAAGCTGAAAAGCAATATAAATCATGATTACTATTCCTTTCAACAATGAGAAGCGAGCCAACAAATAAGAGTTGGCAAAACATTACCACTACTTTTCAATAGCTACTTGCAAAGGTAGAAAACGTGTCAGGCATTCAGCAAGCAAAAAACTGTAACCAACAGGTGTCCACAAAACAGACTGGAGCCAACACACATGAACACAGCTTCCGTTGGTATCACTAGATGTTACCTACCACTTGTAGGTGCTGGCATCATTATCATTCCAGATTTCCCCATATGGATCCCGCCAGATAACGATTCAGAGCCTGTACCCATTGCTATCACTATTTCTTCAGCTAATGAGCCATGAAAAAAGCTCTGTGCACAAGCAAGTACTTCTCATACATCTAATGTGCAACGTAAGCAATGCTTTGTGTTGTTATCTTACTGCTTGAACTGAAGACTCTTCAGACATCTACAACAGTACCACAAGTCATTTCTCTACCTTCTAATAGGGTTACAAAACAAAAAAATCTGAATAGCTGGTTTTTAAGCAGCAAATAGCTCTAATCATCACTAGAAACTACACCTGAAAGCAACACAAAGCCCTTATGTACTTCCACCAAAAGTCACTAACTTCTCTATAACTCCATACTCATGTACTTCTGGTAACTGGGAAACATCTCACCTTACTTAGCTGTAACCAGTTCCACAGAATAACACCTGCCCAGGAGGAGTATGCTGCTGGTGAGTTTTGCTTCTATAGACAAGACAAACAAAGACAACATGCCAGAACCAGGATTTGCCCTCAGCGACAAGAGAGGGACACAGGGTTGGGGGAGATCAAGGTCCAGCAGTTAGATCATGTGCCACCTACCTTGCCCATAGCCCTTTAGGAGATGAGCTGCAGACACCACAGAAAGAGCTTTTGCCAATTTGGTGTTTTATTTTTTTCACTTGTCTCCCATTCCTGTCCATTTTTCTTCTTAGGAAGAAAAGACTTCAATTGCTCAGCTTAGGCCAAAGTTTGTCTTAAAAAATTAGATAGATGGCTCTAGGTGGTCTAGATAAATCTCCATCATGACTTTACGCAGTCAAATGGTGAACAAGGACCCAGGTATTCTGACACAAAAAGGAATACTTCAGAGTCTTCTTTCCACAGGCAAAAAGAACGTGAAGAAATTTGCACCAGACTCACACAACAAAATAGCCCACATTTCAAAGCAAGGATGCATTAATTTTACTTAACATGTCTCTATTCCCCTTCTAGGTACTTACATATTTAGCAAAATAGTGGACATCATTTCTTACTGCACTCTCTTCTCTAACTTACCACCGTCACTACTCGAGATTCCAGCTGTCCACTTCAGCCAGCACAAAAAAGCCAATTTTTAGAGAAGCTGGAGAGAAGAGGGTTGTTCCACCGTTTGTTGGGGTTTTTTTTTTTAATAAGTCCATTTTCAGATGCTTTGGATCGAGCATTTCAAATCAGTAACAAGCTTTACAGTAGCCTTGGTCAGCTTCTTTTCATTTACTTGTCTTTATACTCCCTAAACTAACAAAATAAAAAGCTTTCAGGGATTTTCAAAGTGCCCCATACTCATTGATGCCAAACAGAAAACAGCTATTTTATTGTAATATCCTATAGTCAGGGTCCTGTTGCAAAGGAATAGTCTGTAGGAAACAGACATTTTCCCTTGTGACTCCATTTTTCTTTTTTTTTTTTTTAAATGAAAATTGCTCTATTGCCCTTCACGTTCCTAATTTGTGCAACGTAGTAGTAAAGCTTTCCTTCTCAGAGAGCTTTTCTGTAGCATCTGAAGGGGCATTCTATCTTTCAGGACTACATGTTGTACTTTTAAATCAATGTAAACATAGGATAGCAAACCCAAACAAACCAGGTTTTTCCCCCTGGCTTACCATATGAGCTATGACAGGTGAACAGACTGTGGAAGTCTAGCCGTTGAAGAGCAGTACAGCACATCTGCGGGAAACATTTTCCTCAGCACCTGGTATTTATGGCAGGAACTGTTCCACTAACAGTGAGTATAGAAATTAATAGGCTGGGTTTGCCAGACCTATAGGTTTTGGATAAGAAACTAACAGAAAAAAAATGTCATTTATCCCATTAAGGTTTCATAACTTTAACACTGTACGCAGAGACAGAGCAGATGATTCAGAGAGCTGCAAACTGCTCTCAAAGACAATAATTTATTATTCTGTAGGACACAGATCAATACCCTTCGGTTTTGCAAATTGTTTCGTTCAAGTTATGGTTCCTGATGCACCTTTATTTCACAGCAAAGAGCTTTCAATCAAAATCACAAAAGAGCTGATGTGGGGAGGTCCAGATCAGATGCAAGTGCTCCTGCATGCCTTACAACCCCCAGTGGGCTCCCAAGTGCTCAGCACCACAATGGAGCAAGCAGTTTTTCAAGTCCCGCTGCCAATAATAGGAGGTGGCAGATAATCAGCACATTTACAAATCTTGCCACTTAATGCAAGACCTGCGTAAGAGAAATTTGTTAGGTACTGAAGGACAAGACTAAGGGAAGGAGAGATGACTGGAAATCTCAGAGTCATGCCTGAGCATAGAATTCCTATTGGCATACTAATATTTACACATATCACTGGACAANCAGAGGAACCCCTTCGCCCGCGTTGTTAAAGGCTTTTAAAGAAATCACGTAGTGGGAGCTTGGCTCTGCAGGAGATAAAAAAAAGAAGGCAAAATAAAGCATCAACAACAAAAAGCACACAACAAACCCACCCTATTGCTTCCCTAATGCCTAGGTGCTCCCTGCCCTCACAGAGAGCCACACGCAAAGCCTCCATGATTTGCACACACCTGAAAGAAAAAGCCGTAGTGCAAGCTTGTGGGAAAAGCAGCTGAAGAGTCAAAGGGAAATGGTAAACCTGAACATTGTCTTAAACAATCCAGATGGAATATTGTTAAGAAATCTTCTTTCAGCTTTACAATCAGCTGTGTGGTTTTGTGTCATTTCAATGACAGCTTGGGAATCTCACTGAAGCGTAATAAGAATTATAGTTGCATGAACATAAACTACTAAAAAATCTGTCATTTATTACTGCAGTGAAATAAGAAATGGCAACTCTAACATTTCCCTTCTGTCTGAATGGTACCAAGCCCAGACACAACTCACTGCAGGGTAAGAACCCAATTATTTCCCTTTGGGTCATTCAGTGCAAACAAAGTTCATGTTAACTCAGGTTCCAACAGCAGAAACAGGCAAGATGAACTGCATCTCCCAGTACTTTTATTATGCCAGCCTGGTATTTCTCTGGTTTTGAGACCTTTCCAGTGTTCACTTCAAACCGATTTCACACGATCAGAATCTGAACTGGGATTGATTTGTACATAGCGACGCTTCTTTTTCAGAATGCTGCCATCCTACTGGGTGAGCTGCTCCCAAGATACACACGTCTGACTCACTCTGCAGTGGGAGATCTGGGGCCATCAAGGCCTCTGCAGACTTCAAAAAATCAGGAAACTGTAGCGTGTTTTATCTTCTGCCTTTATAAAGCTTTTTTAAACCTAAACATGCATTTAAACATTAGTCCCTAATGCTAGTTGGAAAGGTAGACTTGTTCAAAACACACCAGCCTAACTTCACCAAAGAAACAACCCACACATCAGGCTGCCACCAAAATCATCATCCCTTTTGCTGGAGGTAGAAGCTCAGTATGAAAGTAGGAGAACAATTTTTCCTCACTTTTGTCAGAAAAGAAAACACTGATCGTGGATATGATCATTGCTGAGGTTTGCTAGAATCACAAGACAGAATTTTCAAAATTTCCATGCCTTCAAAATAGTAAAAGCACCAAAATACTGAGAAGAAAAGCACATCTCCAGCCAAGACCTTACTAATAAATAAACAAACGTTTAAAATAACAAGGAAGAAGGTCAATAGCTGCAAGATAAAGTGTGAATGTGTAGGTCAAAAGTGATCTTATGTTATTCTACTGCACGATAGAAAAAAAAGGAACCTAGTCTCAGGCAGGGCTGAGTTTATTAAGCAGCGAAGCAGCATTCCTGTATCTTCCTCCAGTAAAGTCTTCGTGCTGCAGTGAATGACTCAACGAGTGAGACCTCTTTAAAAGTCTGAATTGCTCTTGTGTGGGACTGCTCATAACAACCTTCGGTGACTGAACTGTATTATCATAGCTTTTTTGAAATCAGAATAGTAATTTTTAAGTTATCAAGACTTGATTGTCCAAAGGGATACCAATAATAAGTGAATGATCAGGGTGAGGGAAAAAGTATCCAAACTACCCTGAGCATAGAGAAACGGGATCAAAGCCTGGACCGACCCAAGGGTTACAGCAGACTCTAGTCTTTGCATTAGCTCAAACCAAAACAGGTGTTCCATATGCGGTTGGCATTATGAGATCCCACTGTAAATCACGTCTCACACCCATCTCTATTAGAAGTACTCATTTCAAGGTATTTATTATATCCTAGCTTTGGTAAACTATTGAGCACAGTAACCAGCTTCAGATGCTTTTCTTAACACACTTGGCAGAGATCAAACCAGCTCAGCATAAACAACAACAGCAACAAAAGTAAGAAAGATAACCCAGCAGACAATAGACATCTTCCGCTGACAACACAAAAACCCCACACCCAAAACAAAGCAATAAAACCAACCAAACAATACCATTCCCTTCACTTACTCTCCTATACTACTTAGCTATAAACTGGTCTTGAAATTAGTCTCCTGCAACCAAGTTTACAGACCCTGAAAGCAAGCTGAGTATTATTTGTTTTCCTTTGCAACCCTGCAGGATCAGCATCCAGAGCAGAGCTAAGCTTCAGCTCCCGTCTCTTTGATCCTGGAAAGCCAAGTTCTGCCGAAATGTTCAAACAGCCCCGCAGGCTTAAGACTAAAAAACAAGTTTGGCTCATACATATTCACCAGAGATAAAGGACTATTTCTCTGGTAGCCTAGAACCAGACCTTCCACAGATGTTTTCATGGCCTGCACCTCTTTGCGATGCAACTACCCACAGTCTGTGCTTTTACAATAAGCATTAGCACATCAGTGTGTGATCAGTTAATTAATGAGTACTTAATATGCAAAAGACGAGGACAGATGATTCCCTCATGGAGATTAAGAGAAGTTTTATCATTAGTGGCAGCTACAGGTACATCTGTCGTCCTGCAACTCAAATAGAACATTTTAAGC
>WEIS01035762.1:7556-24263 GCA_013389965.1 Todus mexicanus
CTTTTTCCTGCAGGAATTGGATTATTATTGTGCAATTTGGAATGTGACTTTTTTTTCAGAAGAATCTGACCTGTGCTCATGAGTAGGCTGATCGAGCTTACTGCACTAAAGGTTTTGTTGCTTGTAGCCTTGTTAGCAAGATGGAATTAACAGAAGGTGCATGATTTCCTTGTTGTTTTTCAGGGGGGAAAAAAAGTTTTCTCTCTACCTTGCAGTATTCTTCCCAATTAAACCAAACCCAAAGCCCAGCTTCGCTATTACTCAGAAAAGTGTAGTGCAACTTGTGAAGAGAGCTCTTGAGAACAAGAAATCCATCAGCTGTCAGATCAGGCAGGGTGCTCCAGTTCCTCTTGCTCAGTTGTGGCTCTGAGGCAGGTTGAACACCCTGAAGTAATGACCACGGGGGAGGTTGTGTAAGTGACCTTCTTAAGATGCTCACGAAGCTGTGTCCTTTCGGTTGGAAGGAGCCTGTGTGCTGCTGCTGGCTCTGAACAGACTGTATTCAAGTGTTACTCCCTTTTTCACCAGTACAAGTTTTTTAAATTCAAGTTGGCTCCTACCGAGTTTCAGCACGTGCCTTACTGTGTTCTTTAGACACAGAAATTACTCATCTCTTTCAGAGCTGAGCTCGTTCTTATACTTTTGAGGTGTTGTCTCCAATTTTTCTCTTATCTTAATGACTAACCTGTAAAAAGGGATGTCAAATAAAAAATTAGTGTCTCGTGTCTGATGCCGCGGAGTGGATGGTGATGCTGTGTCAGTTCAGGTGTCTTCATGCAGTGGAAAACGAAATTTCCAGTTACTTTTTTTGGTTATGGGAGTTGCTCAGTCCAGCACTGTTCACCGAGTTGGAATTACTCTTTGTGCTAAATTGATTAAGAGCAGAAATGAGTATTTTCTGTTGCTACTGGTATAGCCACAGGTGATTGATTGAGCAGCATCCGTTGTAATCAGAAACACTTAATCACCAGGGCAGAATTTTAGATGTTTCATGGGTTTTCCTTTGGATGGAGCTGGGGCAACTTCTGCCTTCTTGCTTTCGCTAGATGTTAGACCTGTGTGATTCACTTTGCATAGGTTCATCCTGACCACCATTGTATTTTCCAGTTTTTTTCCTTCTGTGAAAAATCATGAGGGAATACATGTATCAACCACCAAAAACTTTCATAACAAAATACGACCCTGTGGAGTATGAGTCCATCTCAGAAATGGCTGATGTCTCCAAAGCAGAACAAAAAATGTAATGTGAACCTCTTAACCCTCAGGTTCAGGTTCTGGTTTTGCAGAATTTCTAACAGACTCACTGGCTTTAGAATCTTCCCTGACTTGCACCGCTGGGGCTCCTTTATTTCCAGCATTCTAGGAGAAAAAAAAAAGGTGTTTAACTGCTCTCACTGGTATGTCAGGAAACAAGGTTGAAAACCTTTCATCCTGTCTTTGTATTTTTCTCTGTATCTCCTATCTTTAAAAAAAAAGAAACGTGGAAGAATAGTAGCATAAGGAATGTCCTCCTGGGTTGTTTTATGGTGTGTTTTGTCTCCAGCAGTGAGAGAAGCTCTTTCAGGAAAGCAAATGAAGCCTGGCCACCATCCCACCATCCTTTCTTCGTTCCCCTTGTGCTTCCCGAGCACACGCAGTAGTTGGATGTCAGAGGGGACCACCCTGTTCCCGTAATATCTCCTCTCCTTTTGCGTCTTGAATCTTTTGAAGCTACCTTTCTTTTTCTTAAACTATCTTCTCCTTTCATCTCTTGCTGACAGCAGGAGACTGTAAGGAAAAGTGGTTTGGGATAACGTTTTTGTGTGTGTATGTGTGTGTATTGCCCATGGAGTTGAATGAAGGTCAGTAAATTGTGGTGTTTCACCCTTTGCACTGTGACATACTTTGGTTTCTTAAACAACATCTATAGAAGCAGTGAATTTAGCAAAACAGAAATCTGAGTCTAGTTTGTCAGAACATAACTTCTGCCACCATCTCATGGGCAAATATTCTTTGCAACAGAATTAACGATTAAATATTACATTTAAAATACAGATTTTGTTTGAATGGTATGTATAGTAGATAATGCTTTAAATGTTCAGCTTTTCAAAATGAATGGACTTCTCTCTGCAGAGCTGTAGTTGGAGTGCTTATTAAAGCCCCTGTTCTCAACTGAAACTAGAACTTATCAGGAACTTCTCCAAGTTTAATAAAAATGTGGTTTGGGGCTTCCTCTATTCTTTGAGTAGGTACCAGTGGACCTGTTAAACTTCTCTTAACTGAAATTCTGCTTGGATGTGTTGGAACAGATTCTGTCCCCAAGTGCAGCCCATGCATCCTACAGAGAAAGATCAGAAAGGAGAACAGAGCAGGAATCGTTTGGCTTAGGAGCAATGTTGAGTCAGTATAAACAGTGCTGAGCTGCTGCCGTCTCATAGCCTTCAGTAGGCACCAGCTCGGGTGTCCTGAAGAGCGTGCCCTCATGCTTTCAGGATTTCAGGGCTGTATTGCAGCCGACAGACAGCCACGGTAAGTAAACTTTGTGCTTCTCAAGTCATGACACATGTGTTGGCTTTTTTTTGTCTCAGGCTATCCCACGTGCCTGTACAGTATAGAAGAAATTCCTACAAAGATACATATCCTTAAAAAATCCAAGTTCATATAAGACTTAAAAGGTGGTGTTAATAATAGTCCAGTAATGTGATGAATAAGCTATGGAAGTTTGAGAAAATTAATCTTCTGCTGGGTAAAAATTTAACATCCAAATTTTTCTAAGGTTGCTCTTGAAAAAACTCTAGAAAATGGCCACATCTATATATTTTATCTTAATATTTCTCAGCAGTGGTCCTATAATGCACAATATCCCTGCTTTTCAGGAAGCATCTCTCATTCACTTCTGTCTGTGAGACAGAATGCTGTCACTTCTTTCACAGAATCATAGAATAGAATACCAGCTTGGAAGGGACCTCAAGGATCATCTAGTCCAACCTTTCAAGGTAAAAGAATATAATTTAAACGAGCTGGGTCAGCATCTGATTAAGCTGAGTCTTAAAACTATCCAGTGTAGGGGAATCCACCACCCTGGGAGTCAGTGACTTCTGAAATGATTTCTAGTTTGTTATAAGCCACCTGTACTATGTTTTGGTTTTTTTCCCTGTTCTGTTTTTACCATATTTCATGGGCCTAAATGTTTTAATCCTTTCTTACTACAGGACTGGAGGAAGGAAGACAATTCAGCTTCAAGAAGGACTGTGATTCTAGTGAGATGGCAGCGACTGACCGCGTATGCCATGGCATGCAGCATGATTGCCGGCGGGGGGGGCGGCTGTGCTGCCAGGCCCCTGTCCCCCCACCCTTGTCACTGGATGCCAGGACAGACATCCTTGCTGCTTGTGCTAGCTTAGATTAAATGCTGAAACCTTGCCCAAGGGTCTTAAGTGCTGCTTTTCTGAACAAGGCAAGTTAAGGTTTGAGGTGCGACACGCTTTGATGTCTGTGCCTTGTTCGGTCACTCAGGACTCATAAGAACATGCACCACTTGTATTCCTGGGCAGCTGTGTTTTATTCCTTCAGCACTGTGGTAATTCCTAGGCAGTGTTCTGGCTGTCCTGTTTTGCGTCTTTTTGTTACTTCAACACAGTAATTCTCAAAGCAATGCAAGAGATGCAGCCCAAGGTAGAGTCTTATTTTGAAGCTTTGTGCTTTCCTCCTGCTCCTCAGCATTCAGCATGCTTGGCTGGGCAGATTTGAGCCTCACCTGCTGTGGGACTGCCGCAGGCCTCGGTGAAGGAGTGTTCGCCCTGAATTCGGCCTCTCTGTTCATATCTCAAATACTGACCTCACAGAAGAGCAGCTGTAATATCCACTGCATGGAATTTGATTCTCCAGTTCCTTTGCTAGTGCGCTGCCAGGTTTTGGGCGAAGGAATAACGCAAGCTGGTCATGTCTAAGGGAGAATAAAAAAGGAAAAGCACGGCCTTGGTGTTGAGTTGATAAGATTAAGGCAGCCTGATGTAATTTGTGGAACACTGTTAGCTGCTGGGTGTTAAACACAGTGGAAGGTGTCTGTAGAAACATTGGTGGCAGTGCTTTGGGTGGAGGTCACTTGAACGGGAGATACAAGCCCTTTCACCCCTTGGCCTGGTGAGGAATGTCAGCGTCTAATCCTAAACAAACTTCATTGAGCAAACCAAAGGAGGAAGAGAGATGTGACGCATATGAACAAGGACGAAATGTTTTTCCTCAAAACTGTTTTAGTCGTTTGTATTATATGCACTGCAGTGGAATTGTCTTGCCTGCTGGCCAGTGCCACTGGAGCTTACCACAGAATTATAGAATACAGGTTGGCAGGTACCTCAAGGATCATGTAGGCCGGCCTTTCAAGGTAGAAAAATAGAGTTTAAACAAGCTGGCCCCAGCGCCCTGTCAAGCTCAGTTTTGAAGTTGTCCCATGTAGGGGAATCCACCACTTCCCTGGAGAAAAATATTCTTCTGGAGTCCAATCACTATCTCCCCTGGAGTAACTGGTACCCATCTCCCCTTGTCTTTTCCATGTGACTCTGTGAAAAGGGAGTCTCCATCTTCTTGGTAGCCACCCTTTCTGTACTGGACCATGGTGATAAGGTCTTCCCTAAGCTGCCTCTTCTCCAGGCTGAGCAAACCCAGTTCTCTCAGCTTTTCATCATATGGCTCGCTGTCAGCCAAGGCCTGTCCATCTCCTGCCTCTTTCCTGGAGCTGGCCGGATGAGGAATTCCTTATAACACCTGCACTCTCACACTGTTGACATTCCTATCTGCGTGGAAGTTTAATGGGTTACTAAAATTATGTGATACGGCTTCCAAAATATTTTTGTATTACAAGAAGATTTTAGATATTGAGGTCCTGAAAAAATAAACAATAATCAAATATCACTGTAGACATGAAATAAGACTCCAAAGGTGAGTGCTGGATGTGGCTTTAGGTGATGCTATAAATACTCAAATCTTCAGCATCTTATTCCAACCCTCCAGCATCATCTCATTTGTGTTGCTAAAAGTATCGGTAGGTGTTACTTAAATGAAAGAGAAGCATCAGCAGTAGTGACATTAAATCTGGATCAGCTCTTGGATCTTTTTCCCATGTAGTCCCGCAGAGATATCTGTACCAATGCTGCTGAAAGGGCCCCTAAAGGATGAGATCTGGATGGCTCAGAGTGGCACTGCCATTGAAAGAGGCACTCGAACGTGCTTCCTGTGCTTGGTGTCAGCTGGACAGCTTGATGAAACTGGAGGAACTGTTCAGGGAAAACAACCAGACTAGAAGGTGGACTATGCAGATGTGAAGGACAGTTGGAGTTACTCCGTGGTCAAAATGAGATCATCAGTCTGTGTTCTGGCAAAACCCAAAAATACTGCACTGGAAAAAATCCAGCCCAAAATATTGAAGGAAAATAAGAGTGAATGGAGGTGGGGAAGGACTGGTTA
Organism: Todus mexicanus; assembly: GCA_013389965.1. NCBI lineage: Eukaryota > Metazoa > Chordata > Aves > Coraciiformes > Todidae > Todus > Todus mexicanus. The sequence goes on from WEIS01035762.1 coordinate 12,999, forward strand.
GTGACAAGAGGTATGTGTAGATTGTCAGGGAGTGAAGAAGTTGTTCATGGTGCTGTGAAGTGGGTTAGAGAGACGCTTCATTTTCACCTAACATGAGGATGTGGTGTATTTGGTGAAAGAAGGATGGATCATAAGGGTAAGCGTACCTAAAGGAGAAGATTATACTAGTAGAGGTAAACAGAAGAGACTCAAGTGTTAAGTGTACATGCATCAGTAGCTCTGGAGTTCTGGTAATAAATACATTAACTTGCCGGTCCCACTGGTGTCTTAAAACAACAACAAGCAAATCTGTATGAGGGGAATGGAGCATGTGCCAGTACAAACCCGTTAATCTGATCTCTGTACTATGCGATGTGTTTCAACAGAAAGGACACCCCTGCAAAGCTGCAAACTCAGGTGATGAAGGCTGTGGCAGCTCCTTCCATAAGGCTGTGCACCAAGGGTGCTTGATCCTGCCAAGACATTGCCTAAAATACTATTCTAGAGCTGTATACTTTAAATTTTGAATAGTGAATTTAAAGATACAGAGGTAAATGTAACAGTTGAAATACATTTTGTCAGAGGTTTTATCACCACATTGTTAATTTGGTGGGTTTTCTTTGGTAAGTTCTTTATCAATAAATACATTTTCTAAATATGTAAAATGCAGTAACTCCCATTTACCTGGACTTGTATAAAGTGTTTGGTGTGGTATTGCATAGCACTGAATAAATGGGGTAATTACAAATAAGGAAACTTGAAGTGGACGCGCTTTGAAGAAAGACAGTGGCAGAGAAAGGTAAGTGGGAGATTTTCAACTGGAGGGATGCTATGAATCACTCAGCTTTTTGGGATGCTTTTTTAACATTGCCTTCTGTGGAAAAACCACTTCTGTGCTATGAAATCCTCAGCCAGAAATTGCTGAGAGATGCTGCAGCTCTTCCCTAACTTCACCCTTCTTCAGCCTTCTCCCAGTCTTTCGTGAGTGTGAGGAGAGGTTTTGGAGAGGCGTGACAAGGATCGGTGTTCTGGCATGAAGCGCGGCTCTGATGTGATGAAGAAGAACTTACAGACGCACATTTGGGAGCCAGGGGTGCAGAACTGGCATGCTGCTGTGAAGAGGAGGCTTTGGTTGTAAATTATTCATGGCCCTGTAGGAGCAGGAGAGTCCGTGTGATGACTCAAACAAGCTCAATCACTTCTTCGTAGCATCTTGTGACACAGGACTGAAGCTCTCCAGAAGGTGAGAGAGGGGCTACTTCCACATGCTATATATGTTGGTTTGTATCCTGAAGATGTAGAATGCTGGGAACAAGGAAATCCAGGACAGGATTTGGCAGTCTACTGCTGACTGCATCACACATTTTTATGAAAATCTAGTGGAAAGTTGTTGAGGAGAATTTGGAAATCTCGATGCATCTGGATGTTCAGGGCTTTGTTGCAGAGGCAACATGGAAGGAGCGAAGCTCACAATGGCCAGGCAGTGATTTCTCGTCTGAACAGGCTGGAGTGAGTACTTGTAGAGTACCAGGTACAGTGCATGATGGTGCTATGGCCCTCGTCTCTCTTACAAGGAATTAGATAGAAAGGCCTAAGCCTTTTGAGATGCCCTTGGTTTTTCACTGACCCATCCTGCTTTGCTTATTCTGGCAATGAACCATTTGAGCAATTTGGTGGTGTTCTAGCTGGGGATAGGACACAAGTGGAAGTGATGGTGCTGTGTAGTGGGTGCAGTGAAGTGAATGAATCATGCACTCAGAGAAATCTGTTGAACTGCCAGAATTTTCATCTTTAGACAGCTTAACAACTCTCCCCAGGATAGTTCGTGATAATCATGGGTGCAGTTGTTTGCTGTCTGGAGTGAGACAGGGAACTGTGGTGCTTGTCACTGAGTTAATATCCTCAGAATGGTCTGTGCGGTGCTGGGTTCCTCCTTGAGGTGCAACTTAAGGGCAGCTGGAGGCTGGATCTGGTGAGGAGCACAGAGGCTTCGCTGGCTGAAGGAACACCCTGCTGTGTGAGCTGCCGTATCTCCATACAGCCCTAGTGAGACCAGCTTACCCAAGGTGTGGGTTTTTTTCCTTTGCCTTTGTCACAGTGGTGTCAGTAAAGAGCCAAGCCTGGATTCTTCATTACAAATCAGGGTGTTGTTATGAGACCATTTTCTTTGGGCACCGGGATGCTGGTGTTTCTTGTCCCCAGCCTGGTTCAGCATAGCTGGAACTGCATGGGTCTTTGCACAGGCAGCTGTGTATGTTCTCGATGGGTTTGAAGGTGGCTGCCGTCCTCTTAAGACTTGCTGATTTGTTGCTGGTGGTGTCTTGCACTCCTCTTACTGGGATCCTGGTAAACACATTATTGCTATTTGATTATCTGAAGTCCAAGGGCTATCACTGTTAATTTTGATGTATTATGATGGTAAGTGGTGGTTGTGAATCCAGCTGTCAGGGCAGTCCAGGCACCTTTGTCTCTGTGCTCTTTTTGAAATAGGTATGTTTTCTACAGAAGGGTAAATGCTGTGGCCATTCACATTCCTCATCACACCAGCAAGAGCGTAGAAAATCAGAAAACACAGAATTTTTGTAGGCAGGGGAAGCAAACACATCTTCATCTTCTCCAATAATGTGTTATTTTTACTAACTGTCTCCTGAGATGGAGAACAGAGCACTGCAGCTCGGTCACGGTGATCTAACTGGTGCAGCTGATATTCCACGTGGGGATGTGCTAAAGAGAAGGCGTCAGCAGCCCAGAGCTTCTGCCTATGTACTGGGAGGTGAGAAAAGAAGATCTTGGGGGAGCACCTCTTCTGTTGGGACTTGCTTGAAGAGCTCTCTATTTGGATGCTTGGAGGAAGGGATAGGGAAAGGAGAAGGGGACCTGGTTCATTTGTATCTGCCTATTCACGAGGCTCTTAGGTCTTTCTCTGATCATTCTGTATCTGCCTGTTCATGGTCGCTTTGCACCTTGCTCTGTACGTCTGGTCTGGTGCTGTTCAGGCAAGAACTGGCAGACTGAAGATGCCCCAGTGCAACTGCAGGAGGAGCTCGTGGTGTTCAGCCCTGAACAGCGTGACTCAAGATGGTTATTTATGTTGTCTGATGCCTGGCCATGTCACAGCTATGTGACAATGAGCTCCTCCTTGTGTTAGATTCTGAGGTGAAACGGGAAAGGGAGGGTTTATTACTGCAGATTCAGAAGGTGAAGTATTTTGGGTCCATAGGTGGACAAACATTCCTACCAGTTCCCTATGTGTATTTTTTTTGTACCCGGTTGAAAAAGAAAAGGTGTCAACGAATACAAAGAGAGATTTCTGCTTTTGTAACCTGAGTTATGAGCAAGTAATTGTTAGGTGCAGTGTGAATGTTTTATTTCTTCCTTGAGACTTCATGGGTAGGTTCATGCTCAGGTTGGAAGAAAGTGTGATCTAATAACTCTGAGTAATAGAGGACTGGATGCTGGTATCCTCTCAGGAAGAATTGTCAATAAATGAGCAGTAGAAACTTAACAGTTAAAGGTCAGGTTTGATGTTTTATTGTCATTAGAAGGAGAATCATGAGAATTTTAGCCAGGTGAGAGCTGTGAAATCAGCAGCAGATGTCTGCCAGGCGTTAAGTGCAAAGAGCATTCATAGAATCGTAGAGTGGGTTGGTTGGGAAGGGACCTCTAAAGGTCATCTAGTCCAACCCCGCCTACACAGAGCAGGGACATCTGCAGCTAGAGCAGGTTGCTCAGAGCCCCCAGCAACTTCACCTGCAATGGGGCCAGGCATTGACCACCTCTCTGGGCAACCTGGGCCAGGCTCTCACCATCCTCAGCGTCAAAAATGTCTTCCTTCTCTCCAGTCTAAATCTGCCTCTTTTAGTTTAAACCCATCCCCCTTGTCCTGTCCCCACAGGCCCTGCTCCAAAGTCTGTCCCCATCTTTCTGCCAGGCCCCTTGAAGCCCTGCAAGGCCCCCAGAAGGTCTGCGCGGAGCCTTCTCTTCTCCAGGCTGAACCCCCCCAGCTCTCCCAGCCTGGCCTCCCAGCAGAGGGGTTCCAGCCCTCCCAGCATTGCTGGGGCCTCCTCTGGCCCCGCTCCAATGGCTCCATGTCTGTGTTCTGTCTGTCTCCAGTGACTGCAGCCTGTCAAAGCAAATGGTATTTGGGGGGCAGACCAAAAGATGGCAAAATGGAGTTAAGATGTCTGAAGAGAAGACAGTTTTCTGAAGGTGGGGTCATGATGCTGCTGTTGCTAATACTTCATCACCAGAATGTGGTTTAAGGTGATGCTTGCAGATGATTGAAGACTTCAGGAATACTGAAAGGGAATTGAGGAGGAGAATGGCCAAATATCCATTATGTTGTGGTTCTGCTTAAGAAAGGACAGTGAGTAGAACTCTGAGGTGAGATGGCCAGGTAAGTGAAGCAGCAAGTTTTGGTTGAGTGTAATATTTTAACCCTGTCATTTTTCTCTGTGTCAAGCTGTGGCTTGGGAAGCTCATGTCTGCAAATCACAGCCAGAATCTGGTCTTACAGAGTTGGAAGGCTCTGCCTTCTGAAAATAAATATCTCTGCTTAGGTAATTTAGAGTAATTTACGAACTTGAGCCATTAAAACTCTTAGCACCCAGTACAAGCCCATCAGTAAGAGACTTCAGAAGATGATCCGTCTGCTCCTACAATATATGAGATCTACTGCTCATAAAGATGCCTGTCTCTCACCATTGACTACAGGGCACTTCATCTGTGTGGTTTACATGAGACACGTAACTTCTAGAAAGCAGAGGTAAGTACATTGCACACCCAGGCTCCTGGTGTCTGCACTTGCACAAGTCTAGCTGACTGTTGGTGTGAGTTTGGAGCGTCTTACTAGGAACACTACGGCTTCTTCCTCCCACCCACTCCTCCCCCATACTGAAAACCTGGGAAGTTTGTAGATGGAGAGTGTCAAACGCAGTGAGATGTGACACTGTGCAGAATTGCCCAGGCACGTTGAGATCCAAGCTAGTGATCCTAGAAGACATCTCTGCACCGTGTTCTGCAGGGTGACTGCCTTGCCGTGCATGGTGGGGACGTATCTGAACGTCAGTCCTGGGTGCGCAACAAAGTTCTGGATGCATTTGAGCGCTACACAACGAATTTATAAAGTAGATCTGAACTGTTGTGGAACAGTTTGCGGAAGGTCCTATGAACACTGGCATTGCCAAGCTGTCTCACTTTGCTCTCCTACCACCACATCTTCAGTAGGATCTACTGAATTATTTGGGGTGTAGGTCAGGGGTAACTCCTGAATGATGTGGAGATGAGCAGCTGCCTGCAGGAAGGACAGAAAGGATGGATTCGGATTTTCGAGAAAGTTTTGCTGTCACACTGGACAAAATGAGAAATTTATTAAGGAAATAAATCTGTAGGGCGAACTGGAAGGGAAGAGGGAAAGACTGACAACTCCGAGCACACATTCCCTAGGGGGGCATTTACTGCTTAAGGAAGCATTTAGAATAATTAATTTTAGAAAGAAAGAAGTAAAGCTATGTGTATTTCTTAGAGCTGCTTTGGAACGCTTAATTTTACAGAGAAACCTGATGGTTTAGGAGACTTAAAGATTTTCAAAACTTGTGGAATGGGATTTTAAAGAAGTTATTCTACAAAGACTTCCACGGAGTAATTTTGAAACATAGTGTTTTAAATTAAAAAATAGATTTGGGCAGGTTTTCACATCTGTTTTATTTTTATTTTGCCACTGCTACGATATTGAGTTATTTTGGTGTTTTGGTGGGGTGGTTTTCAGTCGCAGTAAAACACAACCCGAGGTTTGTTTTCATCTAAAAGGGCAGTAGCAGCGCTCTCTGCTGATTGGATTTAGCATTTCAAATGCTACGCTGCTGCTGTAATCACTACTTACAAATCCAAAATGGACGTAGAAATAATATAAAAATGAAAGCCCCCAATCAAAACTCATCGCTTTTATAAATTCTGCGATGTAAAAGTAATTCATGCTCTGGAATACATCTGAGAGCACGGGAAGGAACCTGGTCTCGAAGATCAAGGCACCTTAATGATGGGGTATAAAAACACGCTGGTATCTCTTGTGTAAAGTTCATGCTCAACCTCATCGGTCAGTTTGATGCAAATCCACTTAAGCTTTGTGTTTATGGTGACTCACGTCCTCAAATTCACCAAAACCACTGGCAAAAGACTTTTTTTTGCGGGGGGGGTGGTGAGGGCGCATTTCCATTCCTCAGTCAAAGCTCCTATGGCCAAATAGGTTGGTTTCCTGCCAGTGTTTGGGAGGTGCCAGAAATCCAAGGGCTGCTTCTACTTTTCCTTTAGTTTAATAACCACAAAGCCCATAATTGTCTTTCACGGGGATTTCGTTTGTAGAAGTAGCTTTCTGTGATTTATTTCTGTTTCTTCTCAGTGGAAATCCTTCTTCTATAACAGCCAAGTTCCTTTCACCAGTTGCTGTCCAAATTTACTATATTTTACGCACCAGCCATAATCTGGGGGACATTTGTAGTACAATGGCAGCTGAGATTTTTGTATTTGTAAGGAAAACAAGAATTTCCAAGGAAGAAATTGAGGTTTGGAGCTCGTGTTCTTCCTGGACACCAGGTTTCAGTGCCTGTTTAGTTGTGTGGAAATACAACAAAAATGGATTTATGTTTTCATGACTATAATGGATAGGGGCACCTGTTTTTCTTAGAAGTGTCTGGGAAAATAGTCTAAAATACTAGGAGGGTGCTGTGTATCACCTAGGATTTAATTGTATTTGATGTTTTTTTGAGGCCAAATAGGTAGGTTTCAATTTGCAAAGCAAGGTACCTTGATTGTCCGGTGTTGAGCACACATTACTTTGCCTCCCTCCCCTCCTGGTGCTCCTGAATAAAGTCAGGATGGAGTAAAACTCCTTCAGATGGGGCCCAGTGATGTTGGACAGACTCTCTGCGACTTTCTTGTCCTCTGGAAATCTCTTGTCCCTCAACCACTGGTAAGTTTTCATTGTCTGCATTACCTATGCTGGCCTTTTGGAGTTAGGTGGGTACCCGCCTGCTTTCAGCTTTGGCAGTCGAGGCGAATGTTCCCTGCTGAGCAGCAGATACAAACAGGTGTAAATGTTCACCCTGTCAGATTGAGAATACAACTGGAGCTGGGATGGTACCATCCCAAGGACCAGCTGAGACAGTGGGTGCCTTGCTAGCCACCGAACTCAGGCATTCAGTACATCTGCTTATTTAACCTTTCCACAATTTCTTTTTCCTGTTAAAAGGTGTTAAGCTGCCTCTTCTGTGCCTGTTTGCAGTGCTGCAGGAGGTGGATTGTCCTTGCCTTTGGCTTTTTCATGTCAATAACTATGGCTTCACTTTTTAGCAGGCCACAAACAAACTTTCAGAAGCATCTGAGTTACTTGGTTTTTTCCCTTGTTTTATCCTGTTACAGGACAAAGTGATTGCGTCCCAGTTTTGAGGCTGCTGAGTGGTTCGAGCTCTCTCTTACTGTATTTGTCATAAGGTACGTGTCTGTGACACGACACTTGGGCTTTTTTCACCTTAATAGAACAGCCTGCGTGCTGCCGATTTCACAAATCAAACCTTCCCTGCTAAAGCTCATCTCACCAAACGCTTGTTACCAGCACTTGCCAAACCACAGTTCTTGCAGTTCCTGAGGCAAGATGTGCATAGCTGTGGTCACTTCACCAACTCTGGAGTTATTCCTGAGATACAATACTGAGTTTGGTCAGTAATAGTTTGTTCTTCCAGTTGCAGTGAGCTTGAGGATGTGCTGGTTTAAGTCATTACCAGCAGGACTGCAGCCTTTGGAGGCAGGGGAGAAAATCTGGATGCTCTGAAGAGAACAAAGCCCTGGGATGCAAGTCATTGCCCAGAGACTTATCCTGCATTCCCAGGACTGACATAAGAAACCTCTGTCGTGGGCAGTCCTGCCTTCTATTGCAGGATTAAGATTCTGTGTTGTAACCTCCGGAGCTCATTAACAGGAGGGGAATGTATATGGAAAGCAGGATTCATCTCAGCTGCAGTTTGGTGCTGGTTGGCTGGACTCCCCTTAGGTAGTAGCCAGCAAGGGGCGTGGACACTTCCACACGCCTGTTACAGCCCTATAAATTAGGCATCTAAGCAGATCTGATAAAGTTATCCTTTTAATCTTGCCCGTTTATAATGACTACTTAGGAACAGCTTTTTGAAAAGCACCCATTTGTCCATCTGTAGTTTGGGGACTGTTGGTAACTGCGTAGGAACGAGTGGTGCTCATGCCCCTGCCCCAGCGCTGGGAGCTGTCTGGAGCCTCCCCAGCCTTCACCAGCACCTCCCTGTGTGGATTTTTGTGTGCCCAAGCTTGCTCTGGGGATAGAGGAATAGCCTGCAGGGGTTAAGTTTGCCAAACACTTAAAAGACAGCAGCGCTAAGATGTGATGTTTGTGATAAGGAATGATCAGGGGAGGGACAGACGGACAGATGAGCTGGGATGCTGCTGAGATCTCTTGATTCAAAATGTGATTTTTTTTTTAATTTTTTTTTTTTTTCAAATGGCGTAACTGCTCCACTGGATGAATAGTTGAACAGTGACGTTTAAGAAGGTATAAAGAACCATCCTAGGAAGAAATGGTAAGAAAGGCCGAAGTTAAAGCAGTGCCTCAAGCTTACCTTGAGTGTGACTCTGATTCTTTGAAGACTTTTTGAAATTAATAGGGAAAAGATGACTAATTTTTGTGCAAAAGCTGGTTTATGATCTTTTAATAATTTCTGTGCATTTGGCAAAAGCAGAATTAATATTTCTTACAGAAAATATTTTTTTAAACACCTGACTCCAGCATGAAGAACTATGCACAGGAATCTTCTTTCTTAATGTACAGTTGGAGAATAGTGGAGTGACGTTAGTGGGTGTTTAAGCTGCTTTCGCAACTCTGAATGCTGTGGAAGTAAAACCAGAGCAGGAGGAAGAAGGGAGATGAGGTGACATTTTGAGAGAGAAATGAATTCAGCCACATGAATTGTTGATATAAAAGGCTTTTGTGGAGAAGGCTACTCTGGGAAGCCTGGATTTTAAGGCTGTAATTGGAATTTGAACTTGGGGACAGATCCTGAGCTGGGAAAAATAACGCAGTTGCAATTGGGCCTGGTCAATTAGTTCCACTGTAATACATCCACCAGTAAAACCCCATGTGCAGCTGGTTCTCCCACCTCTGCAGTGAAAATGAATCATCCTGTCCATGCCAAAGGTGGAACACTTCAAGCAGCTGTCCTGTCTTTGGATAGCGGCTGCAAAATCCAGTTATATCCAACTTGGATTTTGAGCTCTAGAGAAAAATTTGCGTAATCTTAGTTTTCAGATGAGAACCTAGTAATAAAAAAAAGCAATTATTTAAGCAGAAAAGAGAACGAAGCCTTATAGAGTGCAGCCTGGCCAGGAGATACGGGCTGCTGATCCAAGGTGTCCGATTTTTGTCCCATCTCTACTTTCTCGTTCCAGTTTTCTAATACATGTTCTGCCTTCCTCACCTTCAAATAGAAAGGGGCTTGAAAAAAGGTGGGGCGTAGAACCTGCCAATCCCAGCAACTTCAGTCAGGGCAGCAAGCTCCCACTTACACCCTCAGCTGGGAGGATTCTCCCAGAATGGCCAGGCCGTGTTTGTTTGCTGCTTGCTTGAGGGTCCCACAGTCTTCTAAGGATAGCGGAGTTCTTTTTCCACATTCTGTGCCAAGTAAGGCCTTAATCTTGCAGAGCATCCAGACGTGACATTCACAGTGTCAGTGGTTAGCACCAAGATCCCTTTCCTGGGAGTGGGGACGCTGGGAGCTACACCTGACAGATGCTATAATGAACTCCTGTCTGATCAACTAAAGTCTCTTCCATCATTTCGATCACGTTATCCTTGGGATGCAGATGGGAGGTCTCTACAGGAGGAAACTTGTCCGTGTTGCTTACTAGATCTTGCTGCAAATAAAAAAAAGAAAAACAATTTAAATTTCTAAGATATGTCTGTGCACAGTCCCTGCATCTCCGGCATTCCCCTGCTCTCACTGGACGTACCGTGGGGGGCTTGGGGGCAAAGTCTTTCTCGCAGAGGTGTGCTATGATGCCAGCAGCTAGAGCATCGCCAAGGACATTGGTCATCGTTCGAAATCGATCCCTAGACGAGAGAGAGAGCTGTGAGGCTGCAGTCGGTGGACACAGTCGACATGTCCGGGGTCTTTTTTTGTTTTGAAGCATGTCAACCTCCGTCCGTGCTGTCTTTACCACCAGTCTGGCTAAGGGCAAGTTAAAACAAGTGCAGTATTGCTCTTGGAGATACACAGAGAAAATAGTATATGCGGTGTTTGTGTCACCATGAAGGTGATGAGGCTGCTTTTGTCTCTGTGTTTGTCTTTTTAGTGCATAGACCCTGTGCCCCTTCCCATTAGGGAACCTTTTTGCTCGGTGGGGGGTTGAGCTACCTCAGAGAGCCATAAATCTCCTTGAGATGCCTCTTGGGGAGGAAATCTCCTTTATCCAGCCACAGCACCCATCTCATTTATCCAACCACCGCTCACAGCAGTAGAAAGTGCCAGCACATGGCAATGGTGCTGGTACCCTGTGGTGCCCAAAGGTTGAGCTCACTTTGTGTTGTGATTTTACAACTTCCACCTGAAAAGTTAAACTTCATTTATGTGAAAGGAAGAGAAAAGCAGCCAAGATAGTTGATGCTGTTTCCTCTCTGACCAGGGTGGCTGTGAAGTACAAATCAGCAACCCACGTGTCAAATACGCAGAAGTCAGTATCTGCTCTACGTGGTTTCTCATCTAAAAAATCGCTTTGTTTTTATCTTAATACTTTAAAATGGCACATTTCCCAAACTGCCTGTGTTTGACTTCTCTTTGTCTGTGACAAATGGGATCAAGGATCAGGTTTTGTCTCAAGATCAGTCTGGTCTTCGTCAATCAAGATGAAGACAGACTTGTCTCGTTGGAAGACAGACTGCCCTGGCATTGGATGAAGTCCTTTGAAAATGTCACCTCGCTTTTAGACACTCCAGGGATGCTTTATTTCTCAGGGCGTATGGGTTTGAGAGAGAAGTTGCTTGTGAAATGTCAGAGGGGTTTTAGCTACGTCTGTTCGACTGCTGACTTTCTGCTGTGGTCTGGTGTGCAACCAACTCGTACTTTACTGTTCTGGTGTGACATCTATTCTCTCTCTCTCTTCTATTTAAGTGTAAAAATGCCCATGTTTCAGAACTAGAATCAGCAAACTGGATGAGCACATATTGTAAGTAATTGCCAATGGTTTATGGTTTATTACTGGTTTCTCTGATTT
>WEIS01035770.1:0-13974 GCA_013389965.1 Todus mexicanus
GCCTATTGCTTTACCCTCCCACCCCATCTGATGGCCTTTCTATTCTAAGACAAGCACCTGTACTTCTGTCATTTTCAACTTAATACCGTATTTGGCAATACTACAAAGACATCCAGCCATGTGTGAATCCCAGTCCAACAAATAAATGGATCTCCAAATGCTATCAAATTAGAAACTCTTGAATATCATCCCTTCTTACTTCTTTGTAGTCTGGCTTATCAGTAACAGTGCAAGTGTGATCCCCTCTCAGCTTTAGCTTCAGCTTCAACTTTTCTGAACACCATATTCTTCAGTTCCTGCATTCCAGCCACACTGCTTTTCTACCTAGTTTCTACCTATACTGCAATTACTTCCAGTTGTATTAATATACTAAAACTGGGACATTTCTTTTTGTTATGGGTTATCCTGTCCCAAGACAATTCTTCACTCATTTTTATATTTTCCTTACTGGATTTTCTTCCTCCTCTCCATCTAGAAAGATTAACATGATGGTCTTTTCCAAACTCCTCTTGTTACTCCTTGATTCAAAATGGTAATTAGTCGTATCAGCCTGATCCCACAGGGCCACTATTTCAGCAGAGCAAAAAGACTGTTTGAAACAAGTCCCCTTTCAAAGAATGCTTCCTCTCAGCATGTCAAAATCCTCCTAATAAAGTCTGTCTTGAGAACTATGCATTCTTCATTGTTTTCACAAAGATGAGAATAATTTACTAAGAGTTTACCTCAGCCTCAGTTTCTTTAAACATCTTTCCTACTTAGCTTGGTGTAGTCATCTTCAAACTGTTCGCGAGAATTCGAGGTTATCACTTACCCTGATACAAAGAACAACCAGCAGACTGCATGCCGATATCATCAGGATGTTTTCACCCCAAGTTTACATCCCAGATCTTGGCAAGCTACATGTACTTATTTCAAGATCTAGTCTCGTAAATGGCCTCTCCGTTTTTATTACGGGTTTACAATCTTAAGAGGTCTTGGATGTTTAGCTGAATCTCTTATTACTCTTTCATTCTTTCTTCTATTTTAGATCATTAAGACTTCTAACCCTTTTTCCAGTCCTCTGTATGTCATCTCTTTCCCTTCCGGATTTCATTTTCTGGTTATCTCCATCATTGATTTATCTTGTGCAGTTAGTTTCTTGCATTGCTTCTCCATATTTTCTTTCCATGTGTTTCTCTTGCCCATTTTTCAAATATCATTGACTGGCTCTTCCATTGCTAACTCTGTAACCATTGCTAAATCAGTTCTGTAACCATGAAGACAGGAAGCAAACCATTTCCCCAAATTACCCTGCATGAGCTGAAATTTTTCTCCTTGAATTTGTTTGGTGTAGACCTGCTTTTCCCCCTTCTTCCATCACATCTGTAAACTCTCCCTACAATCTCCTTTAGAGGCATACTGCCCTTTTCTCCATTATTTCTAATGAGTGCTGGTGTATGTAGGAATACTTTCCCCATACTTGTCCCCATTTATGATAACACATTACATTTCTGTGTCATGCCTCAATGTTATAATCACCTCGGTAACTATCCCAATCTCCCCTTCTTATTCCTAATATTCAGGAGATTAAAGTGGTATTTCTGATCAACTTGTCCATTTCTTCCTCTTTGCTTGCTTTAGTGTCTGGCTGTTGTTTTGCTTGTTAAAAAAACAAACAACCAAAAAACCCCAAACAAAACTAACCCCCAAACAAACAAACTTGAAACTTTCTGCATAGATCATCTTCTTTCCTCCCACAGAGTCTACTAAGCGTGCATTACTTGTGGTCTATGTCAGCTAGCATTCCCCTCTGACCATGTTGCATAAGGCAGCATTATATCTTAAATTGTGATTTACTTTCAAAAATTTATTTCTAAAGGCATGGATAATGTAAATATGACAGTTATGCCTCAGTCACAATAGTCAAACAACCTACTACTGAATCTATTAATACTGTCTAGAAAAACAATCAGGTTTAAAAAATACTACAATGCTTTCCTCTTCTTAGAACCAGCAGACTGTCCTTTACTTTGAGCGCACTGTTTCAATAGCGTGAGGAACAAAAAAAAATAATAAAACATGGGATTTCTTTCTCAATAAAAAATTTTAATATGTCTACATAATCCTGTATATTTCAGGTTGATTTATCCAGAATGTCACCGGCTGGTTGTATTAAACTGTGCGTAATACTCGTCTGTTGGACAATTTGAATATTCTTCTTCTTTAAGATAAATGTTCCTAACAATAAATAAAAAAGGTGCAATTAGTAGATGTTTTCTTATTGTATACCTGAGAAACCTAAAGATGATGTAATGCACAATCACTCAAAAATGCTTGTAAAATTCAGCATTATTATAAATGGCATTTAATATAACTAGGTCTTTTTCTCCAAAATGTATGCCATGTCTCAGTATAGAAAACTTCTTTTTTTCATCCTTTTTTGCAAAATACATGTATCCATACATGATTTAAAATAAAATAAAATAAAAAAAAGAAGAAGAAAGGGAAAGGGAAAGGGAAAAGGAAAAGGAAAAGGAAAGGGAAAAGGAAAGGGAAAAGAACATCTAGTTTTGTCACATATAATGGAAAAGCTTTGTTTGTGCCATTAGCTTAACCCTGAGCCAGCAAAAACTGGCAGTTTTACTGATACCCATCCATTTTTGTTTCAGAAAACTAAGGCAAAGAAACATACAGTTACAAGCTTGATAATATGATTTTCTGCATAGCTAACTGTATTTAATTGTTATTTTGCTACCTGTATAAACTGTTTGCTGTCAGGGGAACGCTTTTAAGAATTCCAGCTACTACTTCATACATGTACATCAGTAACAATCATAATCTACTCTTGGAAGATTGTTTAAATAGTACTAAAAAACACACTTAAGCTGAATTGCTTTTTTAAAAAGTAGAAACTTCTAAGAAGTGCTTAAAAAAATAACAATACAAGAGAAAAAAGCTCTTCGAAAGACAAGCTATTATGTTAATGGTAACGAGTTTTATTTGAAAAGAAGAAAACTCTTTTGGTACGTACTTGGATTTCTGCTCATGAGATAGGTCTGCGTTTATGTTATCTAAACCCTGGCGCCATTCCCGATTCCGTCGTTCTTGGTGTCGCTCTAAAACCAACTGTGCTCTTGCAGCCTGTATTCTTTGCCTGTCCCATTCAGCATCTCTTCGGCGTTCCTCCTCTTTTAGTCTCTGCAGGAGTGAAAAAAAAGATTCATTTTCTCTTTGCTCAAAGATGAAACAGTCTACGTAATAAAGTCTGATTGGTGAATTCATCCAAACTTGCTTGCCTTTACTGAACACTAGGGGTAGCATTTGAAATACAGAAAAAAATTGAAGCACTTCCAAACTAGGTAGGAGCTCACACATTACGCAGAAGTAAGACACCGCAGATGAGAAAAGCTATCCTTTTCCATGAGGCAAGACTTGATTCCTACTTCTGCACAAGGTAAGAAAATTAGGATCTGCTGCCTGGCAGAAATAAATTAATCAGTAGATTACTATTTCTCTCTGACATATTATCTCTCTCTAAAAAAACAGAGCAACAAGACATTTACTTTTTTCTTTTTTATTAAAGTTCTTGTTAGCAGGAGTTGTAACTTCTTGAGTTCAGAAGTTGGTAAACACCAGTAAGGCTGACAATATGGCTAACTCAGTGTAATAACTGAGTCACCAACACCAGATGAGTAGATTTAAACTGTTTTTTCCTCTCCTTCTCTTATACTATCACTTCCTCACTTTTTGTCTGATACGACATTGAATTGATTCAAGAAACAAGGCCTGCAAAAGACCTCACTCTTCTTGGTGGGGTTAATTTTCCGCCAGCTTAACTACTTGAATAGGTTCACTCTAGGGTCATAAGAGAGGCAGGAAAAAGAAAATTATATCTTCAGCTTTAACAACAGCAGCAGATAACACATAGCATGGCATCAGGTATTGTAGGGCTTAAAAAATAAAATTGAACAGCTATTTGTTAGCTGTTATGAATCCTGCCTCTGCACTGAATGAAGTAGCTTCCTACTTCACAGCATCTAGGCCTGTACACTTGTGATGGAATATGAAGGGTAGTTTACTTAATTTTGACTGCCTGCTTCCATACACTTTTAAAGTGGTAGTTATTATCAATATTTAGTTTTTCTATTGTAATTCAATCCCACAGCATGACTCATAGCTGTGTAGGATTGTGGAAAGGACATTCCATTGCATTCATGAACTTTTATGACTATGATCACTGACCTGCTGTATTTGTCTTGCTTGAGTACCCCTGAGCAAGGGAACACCACTCTGGCCAGCCCTACTCTCACCCTCAGCTCCTGGCTCCTCTTCCACTATGGAGCTCCTGCTCATCACTTGTAAGCAGCTCATGCAGCCTCAAATCCTAAACTGCAGAATGAAGCCTGGGTCTCAGCCTGTGCAGGACCTTGCTCCTCATCTGGGCCACCATGGGCCGTGTCCCAGGATCCAGCATGTCCTTTGGCCCTGGGCTCCACAGCAACCTTCCTCCCAGCCTAACCCCACGGCTCCAAGCCCACTTCTGCTGCTCCACAACATTTTCTAGCTGCTTCAGAGACACTGTTCAGTCTGATTGATTAAAATTTGGGTACAATGCGGATCAATGGAAAAGAGAGTCTTATAATGGGATGCACAGGGCAAATGTCTATAATGTTATTACAACTAGGAATATAGAATATGTGCATAAGCTTACACACCAGTTTCTCCAGAACCTGTTGCTGCTGGGAGTAACGGATTGCCATCAGCTGATCTTGATTCATCCCCTTCCACCGATCTGTGACCACACGATGTCTACCAAAGGAACTGACTGCTTGTTCAGGGTTTTCGGAAAGTAAGTCTCCTTGAAGGAGGCTACAAATTTCATCCATGTCATCTTTCATTTTTTGTCGTTTTTCCAACTTCTTTCTCTCAGCCAGTTCAGAAGCCTAAATTCAGTGAAAGGAGAGAACCAATAGTTTTTCTAAGAGAAAACATTGACTAAGGGATGCAAGGAAGTTAGCACATCATAACATTTCTCTCTCACTTGCATACAGTTGTCAACACATCACATGCGGCTACTATGATCATGGTCCTATTGGCTAAGATCAAAAATCTAGTAGTATACATTTCTTTAACATTGTCATATCACATACAGCAAGTCATTTTGGGGAAAATAGTTTTGTTTTGTAAGAAAAAGCCAGAAATAAAAAAATAGTTTCACTTTTATCCACAAACAAATACCAGTTGATATTTGGAGGCCAGAACACAATATGGAAGACATTTACAATTTGCTCCTTAATTTATTTTGGTTTGTGGTCTAACATTATATATTCCAGGGAAGTGGTTGAATCATCATCCCTAGCTCTGTTTAGAAGTTGTGCAGATGAGGTGCTTAATGACACGATTTAGCAGCAGACATACAGAGTAGGGTTATTGGTTGGACACAATGATCTTGAAGGTCTTTTCTAGCCTGGATTATTCTATGATATCTTCCCTACTACTAAATGCTTCCTTTTGCTGTTGATTGAAGTCATAAAGAAAAAGAAGAAATGCGTATAGAAGCATTATGAGGCCAGCACTTCACATGCTTAGAATAACACCGAGTCTTGAGTGTGTGAGGAAGTAACTGCTGCCAACAGGAATGCACAGATTCTGAAGTCCTTATCACTAAGTCACAAAGCTCACAGATGACCAGAGTGACCTATCCAGGGCCTTCAGAACTTTTGAAAGTATTCTTAATTCCTTTGTCTGTATTATATAGGTACTTATAGTAGAGAATTGCATATCCAGCACATTCAAGCTAGGAACTTCTGCATAGGAAGGCTTAGCAAAAATCAGTACATGCACTATGTTTCCTCATGCCTGAAAACGTGGTAAAAACACTGAAATATTGATTATTCTAGACATTGAATATCAAGAATAGGATGTAAGTGATAAAAGATATTTGCACAGCACACTTCGAGGAATGATAAAAAGTTCCCATTCTTCTTCTATGGTTAAGCACTCAAATATTTCATTTCAGGTGAAAAAGAAGGCTCCTCAGCTAATGCAAATACATCATTTAGTCAAAGCCTGAAAAACAATTTAGCTGAAGTGGCTGCTGGCTCTGAATGTGTTAGTAACGACATAATGTTGAATGAATACGGAACAAGAATAATGTCATCAAATGTCCATGATAACAACATAATCAATAAAACTATTGAGCTGTTGTGGTAAGCCCAGGAATAAATTCTAAGGACATAAGGTCTGGAATATTGTTAAACAATCTATAACATAAGGCCATTAAGTTGGAGATCTTCTGTAATCACATCCTCTCACTTTCATAGCATTACCTACAAAATGTCTTGGAAAGGAATCAAGTCCCGTGCTATATAAAGCAAGAAAACTACTTCTGATTTCAAGAACACAATTGGTGTATTTATTTATACTGCTGAATTGGGCATTCCCAAGTGTATATTATCTTTAGTGAGGAACCTCCTGCAATAGTGAGGTTCAGCTATGGAATAACAATCACATCAAAAGAAGTGAAAACTATATATTCTAGTCAGGACTACAGGTAGCCTTCATTTCTGTTATCTGGCTTGCCAAATTAACATGATTACTACTTATGTATGCATAATTTCAGCAGGAATAACTGCCAATTAAGATAGTCAAAGTCTTCTCTTATATCAAGGACAAAAACCAGTATTAGTGCCCCTGGTTAACAAATACTTAAGTGAGAGAAAATCTGAGAGGAAGTACAGTATTAATTTTCTAGACCCTACGCACACTTAATATGTTTATAGTACATGATCCTTCACTACTGGAAAATATGGTATAAAGATATAATCAATTCATTGTCCTGCTTATTAAACAGAACCACAGAATGATAAGGGCTGGAAGGGACCTGTGGAGGTCATCAAGTCCAACCCCCCTGCCAAGGCAGATTCACCTAGAGAAGGTTGCACAGGAACGTGTCCAGATGGGTTTTGAATGTCTCCAGAAACGGAGACTCCACCGCCTCTCTGGGCAGCCTGCTCCAGAGCTCTGTCACCCTAGTAGTAAGTAACTTCTTCCAATCACGCTAGATGGGGCTCTGTCCTGGTTTGGGTTAGAACAGAAATTCTGTTCTATGGCTTTTACTTTTCAGCTAAGCCTGTCTGAAGTTAGCAGTATGTTTACCAGACAGAGCCTGCTTCTAACAGTGATAGCGCTCCATGTTTATAGCTACTTGGAATGTAAATCAAGGTCATTGATAGACTTCGTGTACCACACAGGGGGTGCAGGAAAGAGAAGGCTGTACCCTCAGGGAGGAGCAACCAGGACAGGTGACCCCAAATAGCCAACAAGGTATTCCATATCCATATACGTCATATTCGGTATAAAGCTGAAGGGTCACGAGGGTCTCTCTCTCTTGCCCCTTCTCTCCTGGCCTTTTCGCCATTTTGGGTTTTCCCTGAGATCAAGCTGCTCTCTCTCGGCTTCGGGACTCCTCCTCGCTCGGTTTGGCCTTGGCAACTTCAGCTTTTGCCCTGAGGGCCTCCAGCCCGGTCTCAGCCCCCGGCTCAGGCCTTGGCTGGGTCCCAGGCTTCGGGCTGTATCCCTGAATCCAGCTCCCGGTTCCCGTCTGCTGCTGGGCCCTTCTACAGCATTAGTGGACAGTGACGTATTTACTATCTGGAGGGCTGGGTTCGATACTGGGTTCGTACATATTTGTATGTATTTACCTTTTATTATTACTGTTAGTATTATTTTCATGTTTTAGTAAAGCTGTTCTAGTTTCCTTTCCTAATCGATAAGTCTCTCTCCTTTATTTCCTTTCTTCCCTTTTGGGTGGGGAGGGGGAGAGAGCGTTCTGTTGCCGATTTGGGGGGGCCCTGACCCCAAACCGTGGCAGGCTCTGAGCAACCTGATCCAGCTGTAGATGTGCTTGCTTACTGCAGTGGGGTTGCACTAGATGACCTTTGGAGGTCCTTTCCAACCCAATGCATTCGATGATTCTATTACTAGATCAACTGCAACAGACACAACAGAAGACAATGAATGAAACCTGGGAAACTGGAAAAAGAAGTTCCTCTTTTGGTGGCCAGTAACAGGAAAAGCAGATGTGCACAGAGCAAAAAGCAGTGTGAGACTGCACCCTCAAGAGGTTAAATCTTCAAACTGGCTCGTCAGAACACTGAAATTGCTAGAGACTCATGTTGAATGCATTTGAGGTCAGATACAGAGATTTCTTCTGTGAAGTTCATTCTCAGGTTGAATGGCCTAGTTTTCTCTCTTGGGAAAAAGTTGCATAGGAAATCCGTCTAATATAGTTTTCTCTTAAAGACAACATCTTTGAAAGGCCTGACAACTCAATCTATACAACATAGCAAGGGATAACAATAATCAAGAGGAATCACAGAATCACAAAATGTTAGGGGTTGGAAGGGACCCCTGGAGATCATTGAATCCAACCCCTCTGTCAGAGCAGGACCACAGAATGTAGGGCAGGCCACACAGGAACGCATTCAGAGGGGTCTTGAAAGTCTCCAGAGAAGACTCCACAACCTCTCTGGGGAGCCTGTTCCAGTGCTCTGTAACCCTTACAGTAAAGAAGTTCTTTCTCATGTTGAGGTGGAACTTCCTGAGCTCTAGCTTGTATAAGAGAGGAAACTGTTGTGACAACCTCCATTCCTATACCTTTCTGTTAGAAAAAACAATATTTTTTAATATATTTAATATGCACACCATTTGAGTAGCTTGTATATGCCCAAACATTAAAAACCACACAACACACAAACTTCCCACCCCATCCCTAAACCCTGTCACAAATTCAGGAATTTTTATGTGGAATCAGTTGGTATGACAACAATTATTTGTGATACTACTGCTATTGTATCAGCTACTTAGAGTACTTTTATGGCTATTCAAATAAAATACTCTTCGCTAGCCACAACTTCAAGCAGCAAAAGCCTTTTCAATTACCTTGGGCTATCTATAAATAAAATCATATGCCAAATATGCCCTGAAAGGCTCAAGCAATACTTCAACAGACTTGCACGTTTATATACTTAAACCAAAAACCACCATACTTAGCATAAGTAATTTGAATGTGGCTTATTTTGATGTGACTAAATAAATTTAAAGCTAAGTCACACCAAATACAGTTTAATCAAACCAATAGCATCCATGCAGCCCTTTGAGCTGTATGTATAAGCTGAATGGAAAATAAAAAACTGTGCAGTAAGGTAAAGAACTGGAACACGGCAAATAAAGGTACTGAGACAGATAGAGAAAGGTTCATGTCCCATTTCAACAGGTTCCAAAGCATGCTTGGTACAAAACAGAAGAGACAAATACCAAGGCAGTAGCTAAAGTGCCCAGCACAGTGGTTGTGGGGAACTGACGTAAGCACTAAGGAGAAAAAGCTACTGCTAGTGGCGTTTCCACACAAGCTAAAAGAAAAGCAGGCAGACACAGCTAAGATTACCTGATGACTGATATAAAACCAGAAGAAAGTACGGGAGGCATTTACTGTACCCCAGTTTACAGACTAGACGTCCCTGAGAGACCGGGGAGTTGTTGCTGTCCTACAGTCAGCAAGTTGTGAACCAGGAGGGACAATTTTGACAGAGGGTAACTAGATAGAGGATAGCTAGATCCTTGGAGAGGACAAAGTGAATAAATTCTTCCAATTACTGAAGCAACTTAGGTGCTATGAATCCTCTGTGAAAACATCTTTGATCCTTGTACTTCTGTGCATCTTGTTTTCTTTCTGTGTTTCCACTTTCTTTTTCTTTAAAAACAAACAAACCCACTATTAATTTACCTGGCTTCTATTGAAATCTTTAGTAGCTGCACAAACAGCACGTCTGTTTTCGTCTTCTTTTTGTTGTTGCAGCATTGTCTTTTGGTCAACTTCAATCCTACTCTTGTCATAAAGATCATCTAAATTAAATTAAAAAGAAACGTAGTCAATATTCATGGACATAATGTGCCATGAGAATAAACCACTAAAAGACAGAGAGAAAGAGAGAGAGAGACAGAGGAGCTACACATACAGTAACTATTTCCAAATCCTACCACAGAAGCTTTCCATCTAGGAATTTCAAGTGTCTCATGAAATCAGTTTATTATGTAGCCCATCTTGTCTTAAGAGACAAAGTAAAAATGTAAAAGCGTGTTAAGTACTGAACAAAAATCCATAATACTTTGTCTGCCCTAGAACAATTGGAGATTGGACAACTTGGTCTGTTGAAGTAAAATTACAGTCTAGTATACAAAACATAGATGTTTTTCAGAATGCTCTGATACTTCATTTGAGGTGTAAACCAGAAATGAAATCTAGTTAATATTATAATCATAATTTTTGAAGTGAGATATTGAATACATTAGAGCGTGTAAAGTAAAAACTTCTACAGTATTGCTAACAGTTAAATACTGAATATACTAAAATACTGCTATGTCAAGCTGACAGAATAGACTATATCATATTTTTGTAAGATACATCTGAATTACAGAAAAAGCAGATGAAAATCCTATTGTCTTCTTCTGTTACCTATGTATTTTTGATCAGCTAATGCATTGTTCTTGTCTCTTTGTTGCTGAAGGGACCACTCTCTTAACTGCTCCTTTTGAAATTTCATCCTCTGATCATAGTTTAAGTCTTCACCCATAAACTTTTGCAAGCCAGATACAGTACACCGAGGATCACTGTCTGAAATTCGAGCAGGTCTATCCTTCTTTAGGGCTTGTGGATCATACAGGTCAAATTCACGTCTTGTTTCTGGCCTCTGAAAATTCTTCTGAAATTCACTGATAGCCTTATTTATGTTTCTGATCTCACTTTTCTGTCGTTCTTCTAACATACAGGTGATCTTGTCATTTTGCTTCATTTCATTAGCTAGAGAAAACGAAAGCACAATGAAAACACAATCCTCAGAAATGCACACGTCATGGAAGTGCACATGTAAGATGGAAATTAAAATTTTGAAGAGGAATAAATAGAATATAAGTCTTTGCTTTTTTGTAACTTAGGAAAGAATATTCGATCAATGAGCACCAGTCCAACAAACTCTCTAATGTTAGCAATATTTACTTACAAAATACTTGCAGTTTTTTACGTACCAATTCTCTTATTAATGTTATAATGAAATATACGCATGTGAAACAAAGACAATAATAAATACTTATAAAATTATGAGGTTTCATTTGATTAAAATTTGCAGTAACATATGACATGTATTGTATACTAATTCTTCCCATTTACTCTGAGTTCAAAGTTACAACTGAAATACATCAAGTTGCTTATTAAGAACCAAACAAAAATGGTCTCCCAATGAAAGGAATACAGATAGTTTCATAGTTCAAATTATTTTTCCAGCCATAGCACTAAAATAATTGGCTGGCACTAACAGGTTTTGTAAGAGCTTAATAGCTCTCGCCCATTTAATCAAAATGCTGTCATTGATTTAATTTTGAAGAATAATAAATTTCACCCAAAATTAGCTATTTTAAGCTATTAGAATATAATTCCCAAGAAGAGATCATTTCCTCTGTTACCAGACTACACATTGCTTCTGGTAGTTTCCTTGGAGTCCGAGTCTTACAGGTATTCTGCCAGGAAAATCACATGCAGTTGTAGAAGCACAGCATGGAAGCTGGCAGCTCCATTTTAGCTCTTTTTGAATCCCACAGAGAGCTCAGGCTGTGGGACCTTTTCACATGATACCCCAGGAAAACATTCCAAACACAGTGGGCCACAAAAGGTTTTAAGGTCAGGGGCCACAGATGAAATATTTGCATGGCTACGTGTTCTGACTCAGCAATGGCTTCTACTTACAGCCCTGTTGTACATGACTCATGCTTCCAGAACAGTAACCATCTATAGAGAATTCTATAGAATCTATATAGTTTATTGAAGAGCAGACAGACAGAACATGGGCTTACTCCACAAGAAAGCAAATAAATTTGCCACAACTATTCTAAAAAGAACAGTATTAAGTATTTAAGTTTTTTAAAAACGCCCCTGTACCTTCAGGTCTCTAAACGATGCTATTTGTCAACAATTATTACAAGAAAACAATGAAAATTCCAGCCTATTAGGAAACGTATACCAGTTTAATCATGTCATTACAAATCTTAAGATACTGAGGGAAACACTGCACCAATGCAAATGTATTAACATAAACAGGACTACACATTATAGCATTCGCTTGGTATGTGTGAATTCAGAGAAAAGCCTACAACTGTGCATATATATATCTTCCTAGACAAGATTTATATAGAGCTAGGTAAAAAGATTCAAGGAGATGGGCTCCATTTGAAAAGAAATATGTCAGTCTGAAACACATGAAGGGCAAAAGCAAGCAAGGAACAGATGGTAAATCACATTTAACTCTTCATAGAAATATCATAGTATTTATGAATATACCAAGTTCCTCATTTCGCGCTTTTTCAGCTGCTTCTTGAATTTTCCTATCCTTGACCTGTGTATCCAGTGCATCTTTATCAACCTATTAAAATGAAAAAAGCAGCTCTTTAAGAGATATTAAAAACAGACATTGTCAAGCTACATCGATATTCAGCTGTAGAAGATAGATCTAAACTCACAACCAGCAGGGTATACACACATCACTGTTTAATGTGGGTGACATAAAAAGGAGCCCAGAAACAGCAATTTTCTTGTTGATTTGCTTAATTTTAATAGATAAGTATATTGTTGCACCTAATCAGAATAAAACACCACATTTATATGATATATAAACATTTTAAGTTGCATTACACAGCATACGTTTTTGCCATTAGAGATGACATTTTTACTTTTTCTTGCTGTTCTGCTTTCATTTATAAAGCTGGTAAGTATTTTGACAGTCAGGATGACAGGAAGTTGTTACAGTTCAGACCTGAGAAAAAAATATAGACGGTTCACCAAAACTACTCTGAAGAAATAACAAGGACTGGAAAGAAATTTTCCAGCCTTATCTGACAGAGTTGGATTCATATAGTTGCCAAAATACAAGGATGCCATCTGAGGTATACGCAGACATCTTCAATGAGCTGAAGTCACTTTATGTCTTTAAAAGAATCTGGTGAAATATTTTGATAGTCTTTGCCTAAAAACTATTCAGATCAAAACAGAAAGACCTAAACTGATCATGGGTGAAAATAAACATTGTTAATGCTGTAAAGGATCACTGACCACATCTAGTAGCAAAAGCGGTCAATCTGTTAGCAAGGCTGAAACGATAAATCATTCCACGGGGTATCACTGTTCAAAATCAATGGTGCCATGGGCATTAAATACCAACTTATTTAGAGGTTTCATTTGGAAAAGAAAGCTTTCAATACAACTGTATGAAACACTCTTAAGCAAAATACAGTATGACTTTATTAGTAGCTTGTGGCACTAATATAGGTAAATCAATGTATTGACTTGTGTGTACAAATTCAGTTACACTGTCAGTTCTCTCTCATTTGAGCAGCTTTCACCTGCGAAGAATATATCACTGAAACAACCATTCCTGGTCACATAAAGCTACAGGTTTGACTTACAAGTGTTAAAATAACAAATCCCTCACTACGAACAGTTTGAAGCAACTAATTTCTAATCTACTTCTACAGGTTGGTGTTGTCAAACTTGCTGAGGGTGTACTCAATGCCACTGTCCGTGTCGCTGACAAAGATGTTAAACAAGACTGATCCCAGTACTGATCCTTGAGGGACTCTGCTTGTCACTGGCCTCCACTTGGTTGTTTACACCACACTACGTGAGCTGAATTGCCAGGCCTCTGCCTTACCCTGAAGTAAAGCACACCACATTAACTCAGAATCACAGAATTATTGAGGCTGGAAAAGACCTCTGAGATCATCGAGCCCAGCCTATGACCTAACACCACCACATCAGCTAAACCGTGCCACTAAGTGCAGCATCTAATATTTTCTTAAACACCTCTAGGGACGGTGACTCCACCACCTCCCTGGGCAGCCCATTCCAGTGTTTTATCCCTCTTTCTGTGAGGAAGTGCTTCTGAACAT
>WEIS01035783.1:258-12356 GCA_013389965.1 Todus mexicanus
AGTACCATGTATGGCAGGTGTGATATTTAATAAACTTCCTTGGATTCTATCATGGTCTACAATTTTCTCTTGAATCTGAAAAAGAATGAAAACACGTTTTCATGTTCCAAGAGACATATTTTATTCTTGTTACAAATACCATGTTTTCTTGATATCAAGGAAATCATGCCTAGTACTAAAGCACCTCCAAAATGTTGATCTCCTAAATAAACCAATGAGATTTTTCTACTTATCACCACATAAATGTCATGCCAGACTCTCTTTTCATTTATATAGCTCTAGCAACTAATGTACCCAATATTTATTTTATATTATAATTGTGCAAAGTAAAAAATGTATGAAACCTTCACACTTCCTGTAGGAAGAAATGTGATGTACAGCATCTGGAGCTAAAAGAAATAGGCATATTTAAGTCTAAATTTCAGAAATTTATTCAGAAATTTGAGTTTATTAACATTACTTCACACTGGGAAAAAATGCTTGTTAAGATGGGTGGGGACAAATTAGAAAGGAGATGATTTTCTAGCATATGAGCTACTAGTTGCATTTTTAAAAACTAACTTAACTCAGTAGCATAGAGAGAGAACATCAGTCCAACAACAAAATAAACCCCAAAACACAACAAAAAGAAAAAAACACAACCAAACAAAAAACCACAACACAAACCACAGAATAACAAAAAACCCCAAACCATAAATAAAATCACATGAACAGAGAGGCTCCTGACCTAGTGTAATTTGTAGTGTACACGTCACAACACTCACCCTCAAACTTCAAGCCACTGTCATGCAACTTTAATTATGTTTTTGTTCACAATTTGCCCTTTGATGTCATAGAAACCTTCTGTCACAGACGTTAGCACAGTAGCAAGTAAAAAAAAAAAGTGTGTTCAGTGAGGTCAAAGTGTAAAAGCAGGTTCTGAGATGTGTGCAAGCTAAAGAAGTATCAGTAAATGTGTTTATAGTGAGAATAGCTCTAATTACTGTTAAGCAGATAAATTTGAGAGTTAATTTTTAGGTATTGAAAACAAGGCAGGTTGCAAGTGTAACTGCTTCATAACCAAAGTTACCCTCTTCCCTGGATTTTAGTAGCACTTAATTATGCTTCCTGGACATCAAATAGGAGGTAGGATTTTAAAAATGTCTTACTCTATTGCATAATAGACCACTTGGAGCCATTACTGTCTGTATGAGGTCAATAATACCCATTCTGAAACTCAGCAAATAAATATTTATAAATGATAAAGAAACATTGCTCCTTAGAGTCTATCAATAATTCATATTTTAGAAGGCCTTAAATACATGATAAACCATAATGGCTCCAATGGAACAGTCAACTCTCATAAACTTCTAGGAAGAATTATTTTTTTATTTCATGAAAACCTCCATTACAATTCTATACTAGAGGAACCATGCATTAAAATAGCTGTATAAAAGTGATACTATAGATGTACATGATTAAGAGTAACACTCTGTGACTAGGGATAATTTGTCATTTGGGGTAGGGAATATGGGTTTCTATTTCTTATGCAGTATTATAAATGTACAAATTGCTTAGCAATTGCCTTTATTCCTAATAATAATTATTGTTAGTTGCCTTGCAGCTGCATTGAAGAAGTCCCCAGTGCACTAAATACCATACAGAACATAGAAAACATTAATATACATGCAAAAACTGTGTTGTTTAAACCAAACAACAAAAGCCTATGAGCTGAAAACATTAAATGGGCATAAAAATGTTTAGATCAATCTTAATTCTGTAAAAAAAGGGAATTATATATGCAAATTTTACTCCTAACTGAAGTAGTTATCCCGGTGGAAAGTCTGCTTGTGGACAGGGACTGAAAGGTGGTTCCTGTGCTGCTTGCAATTTTGCCAAGTGAGACAAACATGAGGTAAATACAAGGAAATGAGAGACTCATGACTTTCACATAGTAATGCAGCAGGTTAATAATGGCAGCAATGAATCATTAATAACCAGGGAAAATGTGTGAAATCCTCCCTGACGTACGCACGATCCCACTCTTACACTGTTCGCTTAACAACACGAACTGAATTAATGAGTTTCAGCCTTTAACTCTGGATTTTCTTTCTGTCTATACTATCAATTTAAGCTGGCTAAGTGAAGCATGATACTGTGATACTTCCTCTGCTACCCTATCCAGTGTCACTAGAGAATAATTCCAGTAAAGATACCTCCTCCTGAAGTAGATCAGGGCATTAGCAGCACTGAATCCTAACCAGAGGGAAAAAAGAAAACTTTTATTACTGGGCACTGCCTGAAGTTCAGGTCTGCTTCTTTCTCTCTAGAAATCTTCAGTAGAATGAGACCCCTCAAGACCTCAGCATATGACAGCTGCAGTTGCTATTACATTTTATTTAATTTAAAATAATTAAAAATTGTTAAAGTAAAATCTAAACTGTTTGGTATACACAGTTTGGAAAAGGATTCTAAATTCTCCTGAATTACTCTGGTAGCAGTCTGTGATTTTGCTAGTTTTGGAAAGTTCTTTCATATTTCACCTGGGATTAGCAAATTTTGTTTTACATAATCCCAGGCTGAAGGGAAGGCATACACACACACTGGAGCAAAAGTCAACAGGTTCTCTTAAAGGAGGAATGAAATCCTTGCTCACAGGGCTCAGCAGTTAGGTGAAACAAATGGGTGAAGGAGCACCTACATAAAGGAAGACATTCTTCTCACTTTGAACTTCTCCCATGCTCTTCTTCTACATCAGCCAGTGTGTCTGCAGGTGAAAGCACCAGAGGAATCAACCAAACAATGTGGCAAAATGAATTGATATTTATAGTTTTTATTATTTTCTTACTAAACAAGTGATTTTTCTGACATAACAACCAGCTTAGTCACAGCAGGACAGGCCTCTGAGTACACCATTGGTCCTTATTTTTTTTGACCACCCCTGCTGGGACCTCCACCCCTGCACCCAGGAGCCCCACTGAAGGTGAGGCCTGAGCTCTTGGCCTAGCTCAGCTATGCCCTGGGCAATCGGGGACCAGTGTTGTCTCAGGCTGCTCCTGCATTGCTGCCTGCCCTTCGTACCTTGAGTTGGGACATGCTCACCCCCTCCTGCTTGTCTGATGGTCACTGGGCTGTCAGTGGGACATGTCATAGCCAGGTGTCCTGCCCCATTGGCTCTATTCCGCTGTCTGGGAGAGGTGCCCTGTTTGAAGGGAGCACCACCCTTACTTGTGCAGTGGTCATCCTCGGCTGTAGCTTGTCTTCCATCAAAAAGCTGCCCCCTGACCAATGCTATCCAGCCGTTACCTGTCTGCAGCTTCAATACACAAAGGGGGGAAGGAAACTAACAGAATAGTGGCGGTGCTACTGCTTTTGCAACCTCAAAGTGCAAGAATCACAAGATTAAGAAGAGGCAACCTGGAACTGCAACTCCCCTACTCCTTTGAATGTTACTCCAGGTCCCTACGCTTCATCTGCATGATAATAAGACACATGCAAGTACCTTCAGTCACTGTAGATTGAGAACAGGACCATTAGCAGGACAGTCCTCGCTTTACTCTCTTCCACTGGTTTTTGGAGTAAGGAGTGCATATGTCGATGTAGTACTTTCTAGTTTTGAGATGTCTCTGTTGACTAACCTTCCCTGAGGCTCACAAGTACAACAAACACTACCCCTAAAAGAAAATAAAATTGACTGTGTTCCATGGGATTTTCAAGGCATTTCTTGTGCCTAAAGATACAAATAAAGGTTTTAATAGGCAGCTTTTAGAGAGATATGTTATTGCAATATATTACTAATATTTCATTGATCTGACTAGCCAATAGTTCAACATCATTAAGATCAATGCCATAAGCATGCTATAAAATTATTAAATTAATTAAGATAGCATGAGTTTTGCAGAACAACTACATCATCTTTTCCTTGATCTTTTTTGTACTGTTTACGCAGTTGCAACCTTCAAGCAGAACATTTTGAACTTGAGAAAGTAATTCCTACTAGATGTATGAGAACTGGTGGCACAACTTGCCAGCCTAAAAATACTACAATGTAGCTGATCACAGAATTTTTCCAACAGTCCAACTCATATAGAAGGATGTTTCTGCGTAATATATGTAGAGATATTTGTCCTTTCTGAAAGACAAGTCTGCACATAGACAGCCTTAACATCTTACCATACAAAACAAAACGTCGATAAAAGGAAGTTGCACTGCCATGTATCATCATTACAGCTAGAAATGTTCTTAAACTCAGTCTTTCCTGAAATGTTACTACCAACCAACAATGAAACAGTAGTTAGTATACAGTATTCATCTGTAATGTACTTTTCCACATGGCTTTAGAAGAGAAATCTTGTATAAAAATGGTTCTAAATTACAGTTCATGCCATTCAGCAACATAAATGTAATGAGAAATAAAGCCAATCAGAGCCATTTATTTTTTCTACAGATTGCTGCAAGAAAATAATCCTTGTGCTACCAAGTGGAATGTAAATAGGACTACCTGAGCCATAACTAACACTGATTTCCCATGAAGTTACTTCAGCAGTACAGACAGAAGCAGACAGAGGAAAAAGAAATCTACTTATATTTGAGCAGTCTTTAGCAATTCGATAGAAGCAGTCTCATAATTTCACCAACATTTTTTTGCTTGCCACTGCACATCTGGATAATACATGAGAATTCTTTTAAGATAAAATCATCAAACAAGATCACAGATTTTGCTCATTACAATGTCATAGAGGAAAATTTCAGATATCACTAACATTCTGGCTGTGCACACCATTCTTATTTCTCAGAGAAGTTGAACTTCGGTGATCACAATGCAGTATTTTTCACTGACAGGTCTAGATAGCCTGTAGGTTTTCTTAAGCTGTAGTTCAACTGATAAATCTCCTGAGTTTTTTGCTTCTCATTTACTAGCTCTCCTGCAGCATCTGCCAGTGTATTAATAAAGTATCTCTACTGATGCTGAACAACTGTGAATATCCTTGTAAAATACAGTTGCTCCACCCCATCTTTTATTTATCTGCTCTCAAAATCACTTGAGCATGAAGGCAGAATAGTCTCTGAAGATCCCTCCTGTTTATCTATTTCAGAGGGCAGGGCTAGCATGCTGGGTGCTTCTCATTTACTAGCAAAAAGCTGCATGAAGTACTTATTCCATCTTAGTCTTTAGTGTTTCTACCTGGACAACATTCTAATTGGAAGTGCTATTAATCCAAATTATTCATTGTGCTTCAGTTTCAGGGACAGCACAAAGCACAGAACTTAATATAAATTTTGTGGACTCCTTAACTAGGATTACTTGACAATCTTCTCCTATCTGTAAGTCTGACCTCTGCAGCTGGGCTGCTATATCTGATGGAGCTGACTTGCAAAATCACATGCTCTTTGCATGTCTCATGGATGAGTTTGGTCTCAAAGGGACTCAATCTTGTTCATTAGGGGGCAGGGGCAATAGGGAGAAAAGGGAGAAAGGGGAGAGGAAGGGGAAAAGGAGACACAGTCTCGCAGTACTGTCCCCCACACCCTAGGGTTGTTTAGTGAGACATTCTTTAGATAGTTCTTTTTCTTATTTTTCCAATAACCTTATGGAGATCATATTGCATAAAGGCAATAATAAAACTTGCTCCTGAGATGCACACTCAGCAGTACTGAAAAGGTTAACATTCCCAGTCAAAGCAATTAAATGTTTTATTTATATTTAGAGGATTAAACAAGCAATTCAGGCATTGTTACGAATCAGGCTGACAAGTCCTATTCACATGAATGACAATGTGCAGACAAAAATTAGATTAATTTCCAAAATACCAATAATTCCCTTACCCAGAATGCCATATTTATGAAAAGTGTTTAGAACATTGCTTCCAATTATTTCCAGCTTTGTGACAAATTATTACAGAACAACCTTTTCTTTATAAAATTACTCTATTTTGATGACTCATTGAACCTTTTCATTCCTGGTATAAATGGACCTTCTTCATTACATAGATGCAGAAGGGATACAACTGCAAAACAAAAGCAAGACAGAAGGCAAAGAAGTAGGTTCCTTGTTAATGTAGCCACACATTTATGAAAACTTTACTAAATTAATGTAGCTTCAGGGTTCATAATAACCTACGTGCACTTATGTCTTACAAGATGATGCATAGGTTATTTCCCTGGAATTAAGCAGTCATGTGTATTTACCTCACCATAATATCTTCTGACAGACACATACGCATATATACAAATACACTTACAATCATGCATGAAAAAGTCTGAGAAATAATTAATCTAGAGGTTTTTTTAACAAGAAGAAAAAGGAATTAAAGAAAATGGTCACACGGTATAGTAGGCAAAAGTGGTCGATGTAACAATAGTTAGAAAATGGCAGTGCAAGGTCCAGCTCTATCCTTATAAACAGCTCTCTAGTTGTTGATCATTCACTAATTTTTAAATGACAGAATTTGGGGGTTATTCGGTTGTTGGTACTCAGTTGCCAGCTGGTGATCATGACACTTAAAAGTATGAGAGTCAGCTTTGTATCACTGATATCTGGCTGCTGCAGAACTACATTAGCTTTGCTTTTAGATCTGGCCCCTGCTATCCAAAGCCTTTTAAACATTAGCTTATTACAATGCATAATTTATCACTACAGATTAAAGTTAGTCATGCATAGAAGACAAGAGACAAAGCAGGATGCTTGTCTAGGGGGATCTATGCTGAATAATCATAGTTGCTGGTCATTGTCTTTCTAGTCCTAAGTCAGAGAACTGATTATCTAAGAGCTTCTCTGTCCCCTACCAGGGTAGGTGCTGCTGGCAGGGTATGCTCTGTAAGTACTGTACGTCTTGGTTTTATTCAGGAACCATGCAGGAACACAGCCAAAGTCGTTTGTGTGTAAGGATTTTTCAGAGAGGGGCAAAGCTGTTTTTTAGGAGACAACTGTTAGTGAAAATACTGATGCTTATGTTATTCACTGGCTGGCTAACCTGAGTTGATTTGTTCTTGCTGAATGTTTGAAGTTTTTTAATCCTGCTGCATGTAGAATACCATTGAAAGATTAAGTAGGAGAGCCTAGAGCTTTATGTAGAGCATTTTTATTCATGACGTAAATCTACCTAAATAAAGAACAAAACCTGAAGTGCATAGGGAGCACCATTTGCCTTTGTCATCTTCCTGCAGTCTATGTTTTTTTGTTTGCTTGGACTCATAAATTCTCACCAAGCTTGATATGCTTAACTAAAAGCAAGAAAAATCCTCCCCATAAACCATCACAAGGAAACAATGTTCAGATGCTAGTCTAAATACTGGAATGTGCTTTGGCTTATGTATAAATGTTCTTTCTCAAAATCACTGTTAGAAAGCTTATTTTTTTCCTACTCATTTTAATAAATAGTAATATTTTTTCCCTGTAAAAATTATAGTACTAATAATTAACCACTCGCTTATAGTACTGTACACCTTTGGCTTCTCAGCCTACTTTCCTTTGGCCTCAGATATGCTGAGTGAACAATGTTATTTATCCTTCCTTCTACTTCCTCCCTCCAGACACCTCTATACACTCTTTGTTCCTTTGACTCTAAGTATATTTATAATATCTTGGATATTCTTATGTGGTAACATTTGCAATTTAGTCAATGTAATCATATTGTGAAGAAAGCTTTTTGTGTTCCTACTAGTTTCCAGAAATACAGAGCCTTCCCTAAACAATACATAAAATACGGCACCCTCTTACATCCTCTCTCATAACAGATAAAGGTGAATCTAGTGAGACTGTATAAGCAAGGAAAAGAATCACAGAATCACAGAATTATTGAGGCTGGAATAGACCTCTGACCCAACACAACCACATCAACTAGACCATGTCTCTAAATGCCACATCCAATCTCTCCATAAACACTTCCAGGGATGGTGACTCCACCACCTCCCTGGCCAGTCCGTTCCAGTGTTTTATCCCCCTTTCTGTGAGGAAGAGCTTCCTAACATCCAACCTGAACCTCTCCTGGTGCAGCTTTGGGCCGTGCCCTCTTGTCCTGTCACAAATTGCCTGGGAGAAGAGCCCAGCCCCCTCCTGCTTACACCTTCTCTTCAGGTGGTTGGAGAGAGTGATAAGGTCCCCCCAAGTCTCCTTTTCTCCAGGCTGAACAGCCCCAGCTCCCTCAGCCTCTCCCCATAAGACTTTCCCCTCCAGTCCCTTCCCCAGTCTCTTCACTCTCCTCTGGACCCGCTCCAGCACCTCAAGATCCTTCTTGAAGTGAGGGGCCCAGAGTTGCCCCCAGTGCTTGAGGTGAGACCTTCGCAGTGCCGAGTCCAGGGGCAGAATTCCATCCCCAGTCCTGCTGGCCACACTATTCCTGACACAGGCCAAGATGCTGTTGCCCTTCCGTGCCCCCTGGGCACAGCTGGCTCCTGTTCAGCGGCTGTCAACCAGCACTGCCAGGTCCCTCTCTGCTGGGCCGCTCTCCAACCACTCATCCCCCAGTCTGTAGCGATACATGGGGTTGTTGTGGTCAAAGTGTAGGACCCTGCACTTGACCTTGTTGAATCTCATACCGTTGGCCTCAGCCCATCGACCCAGCCTGTCCAGGTACCTCTGCAGCATCTTCTTACCCTCCAGGATATCGACATTTCTCCCCAACTTGGTGTCATCACTTAATTTACTAACACTAGACTCGATCCCCTCATCTAGGTCATGAATAAAGATATTGAATACAACTGGGCCCAGTACTGATCTCTGGGGAACACCACTGGTCACTGAACACCAAATGGATGTGGCACCATTCATAACCACTCTCTACATCCGGTCATCCAGCCAGTTTTTAACCCAAACTGAAATGGGATGTTCTGAATGTAATTTCTAAAGTATCTGATCATGTCATAGGAAAATTATGTTCTTTATCCTCATAAACTAACTCTGTAAACCAAAGGCAAGATAAGACTGTGCAGCTGATAGTGATTAAAAAAAAAGCCACCTTGCAAAAGATGGCAACTACAGTTGTTGAGGTGCATTATTAAAAGTGACAGATTTTGGATCTCCTCTTTTTTTCAAGTCCCCTGTGAGTCACATTACCATCATTTCTTCATCTGCAGGGGACAAACTCTGTCCCTTCTATGAATTATGTCAGCAATCTTCCATCAGACACATGCAATATTGCTAGGTGACACCTTGCAGCAGGTGTTCACTTCCTCCATATGGTGCTTCACACATTTACTTGAACTATCATATCTGAAGCATATTGAATTTGTTCAGCCTACCGAAGTTGTCAAGCTAGATGGACGACATTCTTTTAAGTATGTACATTCATCTTGACTTGACAAGTGTCCATTTGACACTGAGTAGAGATTCTTTTCCTGAGAAAGCTCCAGAATACCACATTACCTGTCACTGTAATTGTTGTGCTGCCAGAACTTTACAAGAAACGTTTGCTGATTCCCACTGGCAAATTACTTTTATCTTGATATGTCAAAGTGTAAAGGATCTAAATTTCCTGTTCTCAACTGGATAAGTGAGCACATTTTATAAACAACACACAAGTCCTTACGGCTTTTTAGACTTTCATTTCATAAATGAGAGTATTGAGTC
This sequence comes from Todus mexicanus, assembly GCA_013389965.1. Classification (NCBI taxonomy): domain Eukaryota; kingdom Metazoa; phylum Chordata; class Aves; order Coraciiformes; family Todidae; genus Todus; species Todus mexicanus. The sequence goes on from WEIS01035783.1 coordinate 9,806, forward strand.
TGTGCTACGGGATTCTTAAATAGAATGGCTTCTTCATTTAAAATGGCCTCTGCTGGAAAGTAGAAATTGTCTAACAGTTCTTAATCTTGTTCTTCAGTATTTTCTACCTATATTTTAGTACATCCTCCTTATTAATATTCAGAGAATGCAACATTTTTCTGAGGGGTATTGTGGTATTCATTATCTTAAACAGAGTGCTCTTTCCACTGATTTACATTCTCCTGCATTTCAGGTACAAAGTAAAAAGTACTCAAAGACTGTCTTAATTGTAATTATTATGATCTGTGACAGTGTCAGCAAATGGCCATTGTACTGCAACACATTTTTTCCTGTAGAAATTCCTTTAGCTACAAAGCTTTTCTGAGTTCCTGTGAACCATTAATATCTCCCGCACTTTTCCATTATTCTGTCAAGGCTCACTCTACTTCCCTGCAGTCCCATGCATGTTCCCATCTTCAAGAAGGGCTTGCATTTTCTGGGGTTTTCACCCCTCTGTATCAAAACACAAATGCCATAACGTCACTGAGAGGGCTAAAACAGACAGAGCCTCACAGGCTTTAGAAAGATGCTTTTAGCTGTGTCTAGAACCACACTTATGACTAGCCAGTAAATCTGTTTTTTACGGATAGCTTTGGAGATCTCCTTATGAAATTATCTGCTCAGAATAATCAGACAGAATAGAGAGAAATTGCATGGGAGTGATTACCAGAATATTGATACCAACACAGGTGACTGTTTTCAAGCTTACAAAGAAAGCAAATAATTAAATCTTTAAGCCACCACTATCAAACACACTCCTAATAGGAATCTGGTACTGAACCTGAACTCTTTTCTAGGACATAAAGATCTATTCTAGCCTTTCTAATGTGGGGGTTTGTTGTGGCTTTTTTCTCTCCTTTACCACCTGCATAAACTCTCCACAGAAATTACAGGGAGCTAAGAAGGATGTGAGTCGTTTTTTTTTTTTTTTCCTGACTGTTGCATGTTCTGTCTTCCCCTGTAAAGAACCAAAGTTCTTCAAGTGAGATCAATTCCAGAAGGAAAGCTGATATGGTCCCAAGAAAATTATGTGGGAATTCAAATCAACATTTAATCCATTCCTTCAGCTTGTCAAGCTTACCTTCTTATATGCCCCTCCTCCCTTCTGCTGAAAGATATAAAAATAAGAAGGTCCGCATTTCTTCTGCAAAGTTAATTTTTCTTTTTATTTTGTTATTTACACAGCGTTCTATGTGTGCAAATGCAGAAAAATAATCTATATTGTGTATTGAACTCATACATACAGATTTGTCTGCAGGTAATCAGAATTAGCGAGATGGTTTAAAAAATACGAGAAAAAAATAGGTCGGTCAATGTCAGTGGAAAACAATAAACTGTCTGGGAACAACTCCCATACGTAGCTGAATACACAGAAACCTCTTTCCAGATCTGCATCAGAGGGGAAAGGGTGTGTATTGAAGTAACATAAACAAGGAGAAGCTCTTTTGTAACTGACTGGATCCCAGTGATAACAATGTTGGTGATAATTAATTACATGTGTTGTGTATAATGTTTTCTACTTTGACAAGGTAGAAACAACTTTATTTGTTCTTTGTAGGGGGAATATTAAGAACAGGTGAGAGCTCACTATTTGTTCTTTGTAGAGGGAATGTTAAGAACAGGTGAGAGCTCACCCTAGAGCTTCCTCTTCAGTGTGTTTTGTGCACAGGGTGTACTCTGCATTGTGATTGATAACTGGGAAATTATTCCCTACCTTGAGAAAAGACAGGAAAAGAGAAGAATAAACGCAAATTACTAAAAAAAGTAAATGCACAGATGTATCTCTCCTGTCACCATAAATGCACAGCAGGATTATCCATGAGATATTTTAAGCTGGTAGTAAAGTCAAGTTTTAAAGATTAACGAAGGAAAACGAGCCAGGAGTCAGAAGAGCAGCTGGACTGAAAGCTGTGAACTTCCCATAATCTTCTTGGGACCTTGGGATCGAAAGACAGAAGTGTAAAAGGTATTTAATAATATTAATGTTATCTGCAGAGTAGAGAATCAGCTAACAATTTCTGTGACATAAATTTGATCTAAGAAGGGTTTTAATGATCTGCTCAAATTCATGTTTCATGTAAAAACCTGAGTGCATTCATATGAAGTATTACATATACAAACAGACAAGTAATTTGTCACTCTTAAAAGCAAGCTGAAAAACAATTTCCTTTACTTGAGAGCCAAAAGTGTAGATATCCAAAACAACTGACTGTAGGGATTTTTTTAAGTTATACTGGCTTGGAGAATATAACCTCTAGCCGGTATAGTCCAGATGAATCTCTAAATGGATTATACCACAAGATCTATTCATGTAAGCCAAAGTCAGAAACAAACTATTAACAAAATATATTCTTCTATGTCAAGGTATGAAAAAAAGAAGCTAGGGTACCCTTGTAACCAAGTTGGGATGCTGTGGTTTACATTAATGGTCTGGTGGATTGCTGGGATCAAAAGAAAGTGGTTAATGTTTCATACTGTGCCTGGAGGCCCATTCAAAATGGAGAACCCCAAG
>WEIS01035797.1:0-11092 GCA_013389965.1 Todus mexicanus
CAACAACAGCAGCATTCAAAAGAAGCATTTTGGCAAGGGAACCGCTCCAGAGCTCTCCGGGAGAGGCGCTGTGAGAAGGACCCAACGCGCTGCTCTGCACTGTCACCAGCGTAACCCAACGTCCCTCTGCAGTCCCGTTACGTTCTTATGCCCATTTCCTAATGACACAAACTAAGAGCACTTCGAAACACATGCAGCATATTTGCCAGTGCCAAAGTTAGAACACGGCCAGGGAAAAGCCACTGAGGCCGCCTGGGGAGGATGCTGAGGGCAGCACCCAGAGTCACTGCACAGGTTTGCTTTGGAGAACAGCAACCAGGAGCCACACAAAGCTCCACGGCCAGGCACTGGAGCTCTAAAGATGTCCCAGCGTTCGCTAGAGGCTGAAACATCAAACGACACGTCATGCTACTACTCCACAGTGCCCTGTAGTGCTTCTTCTCTTCCTTTATTATTTACAGTTAGTGAACCGCAAAATTTATTTTCCTAAGTTTTTGCATCAGCTCTTAAAGTAATACCCTTCAGCTCACCGTTTTTTCATCGCGGCCTCCAAGAGTCTCAGATCTTTTACCACCAAACCTCAGAGCCAGACTCCAGCTGTAAATCAAGCAGAGCAAGCTCCGATTTACCTCTCACCTTAAACCAACAGGATATTACAACAAAAATATCCTGGTTTGGTTGCCCGGAGGAAGCCAAGCATCCACATTGCAATTAGCTGGCAGGAGCAACATATGTAAACCCGGCACACGCTACCACATGGACCGTCCCCCCCTTCGACTGAGCAAAGTGCAACTGAGCGGTGCTGAAATGCAAATTACCCAGCAGAGAGTTTGGGGACACGAAGGAAACAGAAGGACTCGGCGCCTGGATGCTTTCCAATTCGAGCAGTTGCAAACTAAAACAACGCTCAAGAATGCATATGAGGAGGCTTTTATTAAAAGAAGAATCTGCTCTCCTTAGTTAATAGTGGGAATGATGCAATTACAAGAGGGAGCCAGGATACCCTCAGGCCCTAAATTCTATTCCAACTACAGAGAAGGGAGGACGGGGGAAGCAGAATCGTTCTGATCATTCCTGAAGCACCACATGGATCAGGTCCAGGAGCCACTTGGCCATTCGGTGCAGAAGGGAGGCGAGGCTGCTGCTCGCTGAAGGTGTGCTGTGAGCAGCAAAGCTCAGCTGAGCTCTTCAAGCACCAAGAAACTCCTCCAGACAGCAGCGACCCGACCCCACGAACCCACGCGGTGCACCAACACCACACACATGGGCAGAGCTCAGACACACTCATGGCATTCCAGCTATCTCCCCCACCAGTGAAAGGATCAAGCGGAGAGTTCTCCGCGCTTTCAGGAGGTTCCAGGGCCCAGATTTCCTCCTCGGGAAGTGGCTACCAAACTACCACGGAGGGGATGGATTAAGAACAGGAGAGCCTGTGATGAACTCCGCTGCTTCCGAAAGCAATCAGATGATGTTTGCAGCAGCAGGGCTGCCCAAGGAGCTGGACAATCGGGAAGACTTCATGCATTAAATACAATGGGAACCGTATTTTTTTGACCTACCCCAAAATGAATTTGCAAGCGAGTAGCAACATGCAAAATGGGAAGGTAGGGTCCCAATTAGCAAGCTAATCTTCCCTAAATAATTACATTTACATACAAACGTAAACATACCTACAAATCTACGTCAGAAAAAAGCTTTTAACAACACACCGGTAAAGCTCTGTCGCTCTTCTTAAAAAATGAAGTCGAATTCCTCGTTGAAGGGACGACCACACGCTGCAGCATATCTAATACCAACCACGCAAAGCAACTTCAGCGCAGGATCACTCCCTGGAGATTAACATTTACTTTTTTTTCCCCCCTTTATAAATCATTTGTGTGTCGAGACATGCAGCTAAATCAGCTGAAGCACAGGTCTAATTAAAGAACCTGAAAACTGATTACCGAACTGTGCGACACGGCAAGGGGCTGTTCTTCTTTATTTATTTTAGAGACCAAGATCTGGTCTGAAATCTTATCAGCTCCCCACATGCCAGAATTAGTCCCTGCCTTTTTGTCAGATGCAAACTCTATCTACAAATCGTCAGGCACAACTCATGCTTGAGGTGAACAAAATGCAGCTGTCCTAATCTCTTAGATTATATTCTGTGCTTTCCGCTATCAGGAGACAAACTGCAGGTGTAAGTGCTCTTCAAAGCTAGACACGGAGAACTAAAATAGAAACACAAGTGGTTAAACTGAAAAAAGTTCCATGCCTGCCTCTCTCAGGCAGGTGTGAAGATGTGGGAGCCTCTCCGATGGCGTGGCCGGAGCACAGAATGAGACCACAGCTGTAAAACATCCCAGGTAGTTCCTCGTGCCCCCTGCTCCTCTGACTCTCCAGGTTTCCCAAAGCTGCAGCAGAGCAGACGTCTTCTGCCCGTGTGCGACCCCACCCTTGGCTCTAGCCTCTACCCCAGGGGGAGCGCTAAAGAAAGTCCCATCTGCACCTGCCTCACCTTAAGCGAAACCTTGGGTTTTGACCTTCACTGCCCAAACTGCCCGATCTCAAGGACCTGATCCCCCACCAGCGCATGCCTGGGGAGGGATCCGAGCTGCAACCTCCACTGCAGGCAGCAGGACCGAAGATTCCATCGGCCCAACGGCTGGTTTTATGGCCAGGGGCCAACGCCAGCAGAGCAGAGGCTGGTGGGAGGCCAGGGGCACCGAGACAGGAGCTGGTGCGCGGGAGGTTCGCGCGTCGGCTGCTGCCGTCAACAAGTTATTAAAAAGGTAATCAGGTAGATGATCTAGCTGCACCGTCCCCTCTCACCACGCATCCTCCCCGGAGCGTCACTGCAGATTCCCTGACGCGTAAGGCGCTTTCCCTCCGGTTCCCGAGGTGCTCAAACTGGGCCACGCTGCCTCGCTGCGGGGGGGCAGCGGCAAGCGCAGAGCCCGGAGCCCACGTCCCGCTGTCGCCCACTTCACAGGGTGACTCACCAAGTGCTGCTCACTTTGCAGCCCCTTCGTGCAGCTCCCAGCCTGGCCCAAGACAGGCAGTTCTGTCTCCTTCCCGGGAGCCAAAGAGCATCTCAGGCTCTGGCACAGCACACCGGGAGCCGGGGGAGCTGCCTGCAAGGAGGCTCAGCGAGTGCGCCCAGCAGCGCTCAGGCTTTGTGACTTCATCCCCCAAAGACTGGCTTACCCAGGCACCAACCGCTCGGGTCTCCCTCCCCACAAAGCCACGTTCCCAAGGGGGTGGATTCACAGAACTGCTGTAGATGCTCAGGGCATCACCACTGAGCACTCAAGCGAAAGGCGCTGGGATGTTTTTGCTTTAGAGCATTAACTACCAAATAATAAATACATTTGCCATAGCATCGATTTGTTCTCAAGGACTGGAAATAAATACTGAAAAAATGCTTCTTCCATAGCTGCACACAGCCCGTTTCCACCGTCCCTGCGCCTCTGCTGGACCCACGCACCGCTGACAGATGAGGCTTGGCAGCAGCGTGTGCAAGCCCAGTACCACAGATCAATAGGATCCAAAGTCCTGCCGGATAAAACCCTTCCTTCTTCCTGCCACTGCTCTTAACTACAGAACCTGTTCGCTTCTGATCAGGGGGGAAAAAAAATGAATGAGTTTATGGCCCCTCTTCTTCTCAATTAGATCCTCTTGATTCACCTCTCCCAGCCTGGCTCAGCACAAAGCGGGTGATACGATGGTGGCCATTGGGTCAGACACACTTCAACACCAGATATTGCTACTTTAAAACATGTTGACGCTGCTGCGAAATAACATTTTACACTCACACCCTAATCATCGTTATGGCTTCTGACAGGTTTTTAAATACAATAGTATTAACTGCAATTAATTCATTCGAAATTAGCGCGGCTATTGCCAGCACTTCAGCACCATCTCCGCTGCAATCCACCAGCCATTACCGCACCATTATTTTTAAGTGTTATCCATAAAGCAGCCTGCCAGGGCATTTGCATTTAGGTGACAGAAGTAGGAATATAGAGGCGCGATAAATTAGCGCAAAAATTAAGCAGAAGGAGGCGGGAGAATTACCGCAGCCCATTGTCTGAAGTTTTAACATTCCCAATGCCTTTATGATTCACAGCCTCGCCGAGCGGCACCAGCAGGCGGAGGTCGCGCAGCCCCCGGCCGCGACGCTCCGCGCACCGCTCGCTGCACCCTCCTCGCTCCGGCTGCCTCCTCCAGCCATCTTCAGCAGGCTGAAAATACACACGGCATTATTTTTTTTCCAACGCAGCCATTAAAAGAAAGCTGGCATATCCGGAACGTAAGGCAGAAATAAAACGTATTAGACCATTAAATACGGTGCACAGCAGCATTCCTCCTTGGGCAAAAAAAAAGGATACGTCTTTGGTGCAGTTAAGGGCCATTTTTAGAGCATTAATGACCTCAGGTGAAAACAAACTGGTCATTAAAAAGACATTTTAAGGGGATTAGCTATCACAGGAACATACAAGTTACTCAAACTGAAGTGGCTCCATATGGTTAATTTATAATTTCCAAAGTATTAATCAGCGAATGGATTCTGATGGTTCCCAGGCGAAGCGTAAGAGGGGGAGATCCGCGCGGCTTCTGCAGAGCGATCCTAACTGTTAGGAGCACTGGCAGAACAGTTTCATTTTTCAATTTGCTGGCTAAACTGAAAACAAAACAGACCCAAAAAACCAGGAGGATAAATTTGCCTGTGATTAAATAAACATGTTTTCAGTTTGTTGGCAAAACTTAAGAAGAAAAAGAGGGGAAAAAAAAAAAAAAGAAGAAAAATTTAATTTTGAGTCAATCCACAACATCTTGTTCTAACTCTGAGCGGAAATACACTGGGGAGGGGGGTTCAGTTTATTTAACCCTTTTTAAACCTTCGGTCTTTTAGGTTCACTTTTAAATAAGGAGAAACCTTAAGGAAAAAAAAGCAAGCTTGGCTTAGAAAGTATCGACCTTGTGACCAACAAGTTCTGTTTCACGTCTTCCCACCCTTCTCCTCCAAGCTCCATCTCATGGAGATGCTGGGTTTGAAACCAACTCGCCCCGGTGCCCCTGCTGGTGTTGCCGGGTGCCCCAGTCCCCGGGGCAGGACACCCACACCTCAGCCAGCACGGGACGGCTCGTCCCCGGCACAGCCCGAGCCACCAGCGTGCTGCACAAACGCAACCTGAGAGTGCTTATGGACAACCCAGCTCAATAAACACTCCAGCGGGGAATCACAGAGTCATTTGAGTTAGAAGAGACCTTTAAGATCGTCGAGTCCACCCATTCCCCCAGCCCTGCCAGGGCACCCCTGCCCCGTGTCCCTCAGCACCACATCTCCACGGCTTGGAAACCCCTCCAGGGAGCAGGGGGACTCCACCCCTGCCCTGGGCAGCCTGGGGCACGCCTGGGCAACCCTTGACAGTGCGCAAGAAATTGTTCCTCAGCTCCAACCTAATCCTCCCCTGGCATAACTTCAGGCCTTTTCCTCTTGTCCTGTTGCTTACCTGGTGTGTTGAATCCTGCACATGAGGCACACAACCCGAGCAAACGCCCAGGACTACCCCAGGCTGTCCCCAGCGCGGGCAGCGCCCTCCAGCTGACTACAGCTCTCTGCATCTCCAGCTCCATCAGCCTTCGACTGCAGCCTGTAAAGCCCCCGGCTGACGGTCCAGAAGGGAAGGATTTACTAAACAAGCAGTAAGGGAGACGTGGAGCTGGGAAGGAGCTTCTGCTGCCGGCGCCTCAGCCCAGAGGAGCCTTGGTATCTGTTGCTGCCCAGCTGGCAGATGCTGCCGCGCTGATGTGCGCAGATGGAGCGGCAACGGAGGTGGGTGCAGCAGAAGCAGTTTGCAGCCGCTGTTCATGCGTCTGCATTAGGAACATTATAGTAATAGATAGCTCCCATCCAGACCGGTCCCCGAGCAGGGGTCAGCTGTATAGACAGATGGAAACGCTGGACAGCAGAGGGCCAAGAGACACCAGGAAAATATCACCCTGAGCAACGCCTGGCAATGGACCTCACTGGGACGCAGATGCCACCAGAGCTCAGAGGCCATCAGTCCTTACTCAGGGTTTCAGGACTTGAAACTCAGCTTAGTGTCACCTCCTGGCAGCTAAGGTGAAGGTATCCAAGACACAGCATCTGAAGAAAAGCCTTTAGACACTGAAGGGCATTGAACATAACAAACACACAAACAAGTCTTAAAGCAGGGCCACAACTTTAACAGTGACTTACACTCGCTTGTAAGCGGCCAGACAAAACCTTTGAGAAAAGACACCGGCCTACCCACCACCAGGAGGGAGAACACACATACCTGGAATGTAAAGAAAAGCAACCTTTTGTTCATTGCAAGACTGAATCCCTTTAAATCACAAATATGTTGCTAAATACATACTCCCCAGAACCTAAAGTCATTTCTAAAAGTGTTCTTTTCATCACCAAAACCTTGGGGGAAATTTTAGCTCACTTCATCCTCATAAAGTAACACCCGCACCCCACAGTAATACCTTATTAAGATGATTGCATAGGGCTCTGCAGAGAAACAACAGGCTTGGGACTTCAATTTATACCACAAAACAGCAGCATTATCAAATAAAACACACTTAGATCCTCTACAGCTGAATCTTTATACTGTTACATTTCTCTCTCAGCCCCAGAAATGCATTAGGTGGTTTCTTCCTTCTCTGAATTTCCTGGTACTCCCGCACACCCTAAACCCACTGTACGCACATGGGATAGAAATCCAAAGGCCATCCCTTGGGCTTGTCCAAAGCAAAGGCTCCCTCAGCAATTCAAGAGATCCAGAAACTGTTCCTGACATTTCCGAGTTTTCAGATTCAAGGGATCCCATTGCAGAATCCAAGGGAAGGATCTATGGATGCCTCCAACAGCTCCCAAATGTCTTTGCCATCAGAAACGGGACTGAAGACGACAAGTGCAAACACCGACCGAAGAAACCCTCCCGCATGTCTCCAGACCTGTCTTTTCCTCCAGTCTGCTCAAGAACTACGTTTAATAGTTTTGCCCAAACAAAAACCCAAACAAGCAACAGCAAAACCCCTTCCAAGAATGCAGAAAGGCAGGAATCCAAGCCCAGTTTAGCTCAAATCTCTGCTTTCCTAAGGTCTGAACTAAGTAGTTATTTGGGAAAAGAGGGGCTAATCTCTTTCCAAAGTCATTTCAAGGTTCTCATACCAGCAACAGAATTATTTACATGTGACAAAGCATCCTGTGTATTCAACTGGGAAGGTAAATAAGGGATTTAATAAATTTGAAACAACAAAAAGAGACAAACCCCTGCCTCCAAGTGCCTATTTCTGCAGTTACACGGGAGTACAGGATGTCCATGTCCCACGAAGGTGTTGTGCCAACATCCCTTAGAGCTACATCAAATATAATTTTCAAACCAATTAGCTCAAAAAGCATCAACACCAAAGCAATGCCTTCCACATTCTAATTACTAGGCCATCCTATTCAATTCTTAATGAGAGGAGAGACAAAGGCAGTATATGTATTAGGGTCTACTTCAAGAATTCTTTTTCTTTTAGCAAACAGATCCTCTTTTGTTCTGGTTAAACACCAATTACTCCGTTCTCTCTAACATGCAAATCAGCTGAAAATAGGGCACGATGTATCTCGATCCTGCACCACTACAAGTTTGAATGAAGGGGGAAAATAAAGCAACCCTCTAGGGGCTTTCAATTCCAAGTACTTTGTACTCTGATAAAGCTCTTTTCAAAGAGCTTTTTGTATTATCTACGGCGGTTCCCATAAGCGGCGATTTTGCCATTATGCCAAAAGAAATAGCACGTTTAAGGTGTACAATATCAGCCAGGAAAGTAAAAGTAGCCAACAAAGCTGTTTACATGTAGCTTTTAGTTGTCAGGTCCCCACTGCAAACAGCAGAGCTCGGAAGCGTTATGAGCATCACCACACCTGGGGAAGGAGCTGGAGCAGGAAGGAAAATCAACGTCAAGAGTCAGAGCTTCTTTGTGCAACTCTCAGCGCCGGGGAAGGTGCCGTCCCAACAGCCCCAGAAGAGGAGTCTCTTCTGGTCGGGCTTTAGGCTCAACCACCACCTTCACTCCACCTCCTCATCATAACCCCCGTCCTCACCGGCATTAACCGCTCTGATGATGTTCTACCATGGAAGTTTTAAGATAAATCTCTGCTATTTTGGAGCACGTTCATTTACCACACTCATTGGGCTCAGCAGCTCTTGCAGGGAGCTTCTGGTACCTCCAAGGTCCTGCTGGCAACAGATGGCAGAAGGGCTTCATCTTCTCCAGAGCTGTCGCTTCCAAACCCCACAGCCACGCCCGGAGGGTCAGCCTGAAGATTTGTTTTGGAAACCAAACCCATAACTGTTTTCACAACTTTTGTCATTGCTCTAGTCACTTCCAACTGATGGTTCCGAAGTGTCGCCCTCTCTTTGTAAACACTTGAAGCAGTGTCACTGACACTCGAGGAGCTGTTACATACACAGACACACGAGCATTGCTATATGGGAAGTTATATTTTTTCTTTAAATGGCAATTTGTACATCTCCGTAAGATGACCTGAACCATTTAGGGCTGCAGACTGGGCCAGACAGCATCACCAAAGTGATCAGGCTACGAGGGTTCAAATCTCTTCTCACGCTAAACTTTAGAGTCTCCATTCAGGGAGAAAAATGGAAGCATTTGGTATAACTCCTGTAACCCCGGACAGTGATCGTACCAGGGTCCCAGCCTCGGAGGAAGGGATATAGAAACTTTTGACTTGTAACAGCCTCCCCAGATTCCGAGCAAACCAGTAAAGAGTCCAGAGGGTGCCTGCCCCGGCCCCAACCATCAGAAGCAGCCCAGAAACCAGAGGCAGAGGCCAAAGCAGCAGAGGAGGAAGCCGTGGCTTTAACTGATTATCCCACACCACGTCCTGTGTGGTGTGACTCGGTTACACAGAACATAACCGCATAACTCCATTTAAAAATGCATCAAAAGGGGAAGAAACATGTCAGAGAGAAGTTTACTGAAGAGCAAACACACACAGAGCCAACCCATTCTGATCCACTTGGCCTGATTACTTCCATCCGGCTGTTGCGAGGCACATGGCAAGCCCCAGAACTTCTGGTTTTCTTCACGAGTCCCTGGTGCACCTTTCCAAATAGCAGATGGTGCCGTTTATCGGAAAAAGGTTGAGCAACAACCCACTTGTTATAAAGTTTATCCGCAGGTACAAGGATCGGAGAGAAATGGGTCTGCATGAAAATTTATGTCCCGCCAGCCCTGCAGTCAGCGAGAGGATACAGAACTTGTTGGCCAAGATCAAAACATCCAGTGAGTGTTTGCACTACAGAAGTAATTACGTAATTGAATACTCTTTATAAGATTGTGACTGGATTTATTTAACACAGTATATATACTTGTTACACACACACCAATACATATATTACATACCCACACGTCACCTCTGGTGTTTTAAACTATAATACATAAAAATAGCTCGTTTCAAGGAGGTGGACCCCAGAGTATTTCGCATTTATAAATTCAGCCAAAAACCACAGCACATTAGTCTCCTCTGCCAAACTTCAGAGACAATCTTCCAAAAAAGTTTTCATCTGTTTTGTTGGCCTTTAATATATTTTTGATTTATGTCATTTTGAAAAATTTTCCCTTCTGTAGCTTGAGAGGGGAAAAAAAAAAAAAAAAAGAATTTTTCTGATTCCAGATTCGGGATTTCTTTAAAGAGAAACCAAAAGTAATAAATCTGAACTGTCGGGCTGCTACTGTATCACACGAGCGGGGACTATTACAGCATGTGCTGACTATAGCTTCCAAGCAAAAAGCGTATTAAGTAGCAGTGTTTTCTTACATTACACATTCTATTTCTTGCCTAAAGACTTTATTTCTGCAAGTTTTCAGGCAGATGTTCCTCACCCACCAGCAGCCAGCTGCTGAAGCTCAGGCGCTCTCCCATCTCCTCCCTTCCACACAAACAAGCTCAGGGCAAGACAGGGTAACCCTGACAGCCACTCTTACCTGCTTTTGTGGCTGCCACAACCAAAAGCAGCTCCCCAGTGGGTGGTTTCTGCCCCAAACTTACTGCAGGTTAATTAATAACAATAGCAGTTAGTCTAGTGAGTAGATAGCAGGCTGAGAAGTAAGGATAACTGCAGGGCACTGGGAAGCGTTCATTCCTTTGTATTAATTGCTGCTAGAGTCATGGGTTAGTGCGTTATACCAGCCTCAGCCTGCTCTAATTCCTTATCCTATTTGCTCAGGCCAGGAAAAAAAAGGGGGGGGAGAAAATGCTTTTAATGATTACTCAAGTGGGTACGCGAAAAGGTATTCCTAAGATGTTCTGTAAAACGCAAGGACACTCCTAAAAGCATCCTGCTTCCACTCTGCAAGACATACAACAGACAGCACAGCTTTCACACAGGCACAGTGAAGTGGAGAGGAGCCATCGCTCGCCTGTCACAGCCAAAGACGTTTCCAGCGTCAGGCGAAGATCCACAAACGGTCTCTGGGAGCAATGCAAGCGAGCACACGCTCGGCAGCGGTGCCAGAGGAGCGGAGCCCCACGCCTGTGCCCCGTGAGACAGCTTCTGCAGCCACAGCTCCCACCACCCTTGCAAACGTGCACAGGCTCCTACACGCAGCCCTATGAACAAGCAGCACGGCCAAGTTCAGGCGGCCCCTCGGGGCTGAGCATGCTGAAGGCAGCGGAGGGTCTGGCTGCTGGCAGCAGGGTGAGCGCTGCCCTCGTTGCCTCGCCGGCCCCGCTGCTCCCCGGAGGCTCCCGCGTTGCAAAACCGCTCCGCAGAGCTACCAGCAAACGCAGAATGAAATAATGGCAATTAGGCCCCAGAAAAGGAGTATTCGGATTTAAAAACAACAAACAAACAGAAAAGCCCACACAACAGCAAACCACACGCACGAAAAATCCCATCCGGAAAATCAGCTCTAGCCAGAGCTGCTCACGTCAGGCCTGGCTTCCTCAGCACTGACACCAGCCGAGGCGCTCTGTGTTCCCGGGGAGGAAGTACACGACCTCCGCGCCTCAGAAGAGAAAGCCCAGACACACAAATGCCAAGTAATCTGCTTTAAAAAAAAAAAA
>WEIS01035836.1:0-25225 GCA_013389965.1 Todus mexicanus
TATTAACAGTTGTTCTCTTCATATTAATATCCCCACATGAAAACACACTGTTTGGATGTGAGTGTCCTGGATTTACTAAATGCTGTCTTCTACATTTGTCGCTACAGTCGTTTATACTTTCCAATTGATATTAGATTTCCTGAAAGTGATAAAACTCCTGGAAGTTAAAGGGTAACAGAACATGATTAATAATTTATCACAACATTTTTGCAACCGTTACAAGCAATGATTGAAAAGTAACAGCTTTGATTTGCGTGTCCTCTACTTAATATACTGGGGTTGGTTTGTGATTTCTACTGTACTAACTGGATTGTAGCTGGTTTTAACTTCAGAAAAAAGGAGGTATTTGTAGAGTTTGCCATCCATTAACAAAGAGGATACACCACAAGTAAATAATATTTAAGCCACAGTATTAGCTCAGAAATTGCAGGTAACATCACTTCTAGCTGAGGGACTGGAGGAAAAAACCTGAATGGCACTCTCAGTGTTTCAAGCAGCTTTTAGGACCTTTCAGAGTTGCAGAAAAGTTGCTCACCTTCTGCATCCTGCCTTCCTCTGGGGTTTCCAGTGACTGTTTGCCACAGCCCCATTCCAGCTCACCTCATGCTATAAAGCCTGCTGCGTACAACCAGAATTCGTCCGTCACTGCAGGGAGAGACACCACAGAACCCTAACGACTGAGGAGCATCTCCCTCTCTGGGCACGTGGGATGCTCACCTCCATCTCCACCCAACATGAAGTGCAGACCCCCCCACGATGTACACGTCAAAGCAAGAACTAGCTTTCTACAACAAAACCCAAACCTAAGCTACCAAACCACTTGCAGCTGATTCCATCCGTGATCCACGTTAACTTGTGATTCTTTTTTCTCCTTCTGTTCCTCGGACAGATCCATCACACCCCAGAATGATTTGCCTGAAGCTCCCAATACCAGCAGCCCCTATGAGCACTGCTGCACCCCGCTGCCTTCCAGTCCTGCCACTGCTTTCCCTGGTTCCCAAGTCCTCTGTATTATTAACACCACACCAAGTCCCTCCTTGTGAGAGGTTTGTAGGAACTAGGAGGAGGAAGCGATTCAGCTTAAAAGCGACCTGGTTAACAAAAGCCACCCAGATCGAGCCTGTAGTCATTGCACCAGTTAGAGTTCTGTGCTGAACTGGTGCAACTCACTGGTTGTAGGCGGAACAAAGCAGTTGCTGATGATGGTTCTTTACTGGATGGAGAACGATGATCCAGCCACAGATCCGGGTGTCAGCAGCTGTATTACCGCAGTAAACACAACTGTAAATCACAGAACGCTCATTAACAGTTGTTCTTGGTTTCTGTTTCTCTCCATCAGCATTTTTTTTTCCTGTACAGTATTTGAGGTGTGGTCAATGTTAGCAAGCAGTAAATGTTCTTGAAACAGTCTACAATGTGCTTCTTCTAATTCAAAAAGAAACATAAAAATGTTCAACTGAAGTTTATTCAATTAATTTGAGCTCTCAATTTATAAAGATTTTACTATTCATGCAAAGGAAAATGAGAATTAAGATGCAATGTGCTGACACTCAGTGTAGTTTTACAGCCTTTTTAATACAGAAGTAATTTTAAAAATAATAGGCTTAAAATGGTAAAAACTCCCAAACTAATAGTTTTTTTCTAAATTACCTTTTTATTACATGGTTTCAATTAGCATTCCCTCATCCTCCCATCCCACATGCAGATTGGTCTCTTTGCTCTGAAGCAAATTCTGAGATGACAGAAATACAGAAGATACTTCAACCAAATGTTGGAACTTCAATTGAAACCACAAGTATCCAGCATTTCCAGAATGATTCATTGCAGCCAAGTTAATCATTCCTAAAGATGTACACAACTTACGAAGCATGTTTCTTGTGTACGGTAATAGAGATTATTCTACTAAACTCATCAGTTATTACGTATAATATGCACTACGCTAAAAATTACCAACAATAAAATGCTTTCAACCTGCCTGTGGCTTTTGCTTCCTTTGAAGTCGTTAGAAAGTGCTGTGGTTTTAGTTAAGGTATCATTCTGGAGCATGAGGAAAACGTTAGGCTGCAGGTGCAGAAAAGATTTAATCCACATGCTGCAAGGTTCCATATGGATATAAACAATGGATTAATCCTCAGTTCCCTTCAGTTCTGACTCTCACAGGTCACAAGAAAAATAGTCTAATTCTGAAATCGTATGGTTCCCTCCCTTGTCAACACCTTTTATTTCATCTGCAAAAGGTTCTGTGAGACAGACCCCAATTGATGATAATTTCATCATCATTAATAAAACTAAAGACCACAAAATAGGTAGAAATAACCATACTGAGAGAAAAACAAGAGGTCACTCCTGTGGGTATTACAGGCGAGCACGGTACCATAAAACCCACTCAGCCTTGTCCGTACTACTGGAACGGCAGCGTCTGGACCAACCGCAACTGGAATCCCCTTGGGAAGCTCAGGTATTCAAACACACAGAGGCAAAACTCAAACCCTGGCCAAGAATGCTGTAAACATCTGAAATCCCATTTCAGGACCAAACTTAATATGTGGTTGGTACAGAAATTAATTCTCTTCCCTGACTTAATGAGCTTTTATTTAGTGCTCGAGATTCTGTAGTGGAAGGTCACACTTGGAAACTCCAAATGCCTCCTTGGTATCTTTTTTTAATTATCCTCCAGTTAAGGCATAAATATTTTACCCTAATAAAATGAGTCCTATTTGCAAAAAGATTATATTATAACCACGCTGACATATGAAACTATACAGCTTAAGAACTCCACAAAAAAATTCTGCTTGTCACTTCCTCTGCTATTTTCTGTCTCAAACAGAAAAGGGTATTCATGCTATAGCGGACTCAGAAAAAGCCAGCCTGTGACCACAATATGTGCAGGGGAATGAATCCAGTTCCANAGTAAACACCTTGGATCTGAAGAGTCTTGAGCTTTGCAAACTTTATCTGGGGTTCATCAGGAAAAAACAAAGTTCTTAAATCTGGAAAAAAAGAAGACTATTAAAAGCACATATAGGCTACTAAACCTGAATTTCATCCTTTAACAATGCAAACATCTATGCGCTGCTAAGTGGGGGAAAAAGTGACCATCAGGAAAATAAAAATCTTTTTAAAAGGTTAACAAGCAACAAAAGTTCAAATGTTTTCCAGCGTGTTCATCCATGCAAGAACATGAAGCAGTGTGCGCATACCGTGGCTTCCACACGCGTTCAACTGTCACGCCTGTCTCCAGGTGAAAGTTTCGAGCAGAGGAACATTATGCACAGAAGCCTTCGCTCTCCAAGGAAGGTGCGGTGCCAGAGGACTGTTTACCTCCTCTGGCCGGCAGCTGGGGATCACTATAACTAAGTCAGACTCCCCGTGACAGGCAATCACAACGCGGAGCCAACGCGCCGCAAACCCTGTTCGGTACAAACCCTGTTGTGTCTGAGTCAGGTACGCTGTAAAATTTCAATGATGCCTTTAAATTCTAATGGTTTCAAGCTGCTGTAAACTTCTGCAGCCATCAAAAATAATCTGTCATGGGACTAAGGGGTATGAACATCATGTCATAGCCACTCTGCTGTTAGATTTATTGGAGGGTAAAGCATGTCATTTATGCATCAACTCACAGGAGAAAAAAAGCAATCCCTATGAAGTTAATCTAATAATAGACTGGAAAGCAATGATTACTGTTTCATGTGCAGGAGCTATTTGCAGCGGTGGTTGGCCTAATTCAGCAGGCCTTGCCTGTCAGAGCTCTGGGATTAGCCAGTGTTTAGATGAAAATCTATCGGGAAACATCAAGAAATGGTTTAATGAGGAACAAAAGTCTTCATTGTTACATTTAATACTTGCTGAAACTTCTCCATTTGCGCCACTAGATTTCGAAGAAGCTTACTGGAAGTGACATCCCAAATAGAATACAAATGTTGAGGGACTAACTTTAATTAATCTACGATAGTTCTCTAGAATTTCACTATGAAAGTCTGTTCTCACTATTCGTACGCAGGCAGAATGCCCTGAAGTCAAGCAAAAGATCTTTTCAAGACATGACGAATAATCGTGGCCTCACTGTACTAGACACATTTTCCACCAACTAAATATTTCCTCTCTATTGACTCATCAACCTCCTCACATGGTATAATCCCACTGCTGGCATCATTTTAGAGGAAGGGAAGCAAGAAGACAGATGGAAACACACATCAGATATTCCAAACACAGAGCAAAATGGCACAACAGGGACTGGACACTAGAGGATCCCAGGTGAGTCCCCAGATCATTCTCACGTCAAGAGCCATGCACCTCCCACCAGGAGGTCCCTCCAACATTTTTCAGTTTTTAAAACAATATATACCCCAAAAAGTATCTCAAATCCTTTAGTTAGGTTCAAGTTCTAATGTTAAATAACCCTGGGGAAGAGGTTGCCCTTCATCTTCCTTCATCCATTAAGAAAAATTAAAAATAACCCACAAAAGAGGTTTCAATTCCCTTTTGCTTATAGATATTGTCCAGAATAGAACAGAATGAACGTGTCAAATTGGGAAAACATTCCTATCAAAAGGAAAAATCTGAAGTTCATCTCATTAGTACATACATCACACAGCTAATTCTCTACGACAAAATTCTCAGCAGAGAACGAAGAAGAAATATAGAAAATAAAAAGATTCCAGTGCACTTCCACATGCACGTAAGAGCCACACAAGGGACCATTTAGCCACAGCACAAGTTCTCGTTTTCACAGGCAATGAGTCATTTCCACACCCTCTACCTAACCAGCAGAGCCCTCCTTCAGAAAGTCAGCAGCAGCTACCAAACCTCTAGACCAAAACTGTTACTAGGGTCAAGTTGTCGCCTTCTCGCAGGATATCATATAAAAGAGGAGCCACCACAGACTAACAGATCAGACCGTGCATTGAGGCCCTGCTCCATCCAGCACAGTCCATCTCCATCCTCTGACCATGTCTAATCACCACCAAAACACCAACCCGTGTCTCAGGAAGGGCAGCTATTAATAAAACCCTTCAAAAATCGGGATGTGACCAGCTCCGTACTATCCTGAGTAACTGCTGTCACCCAGAGCACCTTCCTGCCAAAGTAGTCACAAGTCCCTGAATTCCTTTTAAAAGTAATAATGCTGCAAAATGTTATGCCTTGACAGATTCTTCTCAGCTAGTCTACTTAACTGCAAAGGTAATCCAGAAATTCAAATTTGTCCAAGCGAGACAGAAAGTAAAAGCATAATCACAAATAGCTACACTAGAAATCCAGTTTTACCAAGATTTAGAACAAATTTATGCAGAGGCACATGATCTAGGTGTTGGAAAAAAAAATGACCTAGGACTAGCAGAGATCTCGGGGAGTTTCCTTTAGGAGTGTAGAAGGAGGCAAACAGACAGCTTTATCAACAGGAAATATTGACATGGTCAGAAGTCTGGATGGACAACACCAATGGACTCTGTCTTATCAATTTAACTCATGAATCTTCAGAGTTACAGCTAAACCAAGTTAATCAACACTGCATACATCTTTCACATCAGAAAAAAATTGTAATTTTTAATCTGGGGTTTAAGCTAAAATCTAAGAGGAAGTTACTTGGTTTTTATTGCTACTTCTTGCTGAAGGGATCTTGCTACAAAAGCATAGGTCAAAACATAACACATTCAAATGTTTCTAACCGTGATGATTGATTTTAGATGTGCAAAAGCAATTTCTTCTTTTATAAAGTAAAATTAAAAACCTACATCTAGTTCAAAACAATTCATTCAGAAAAAAAAAAAAAGACATGGCTGAAACAATTTACTTTCTTGAGCACATTTTAAGAGATGCTCACAACCCCTTAGCTGATACTGGTGAAAAAACATTTTCTCACGATATTTAACTGTCCTTCCAATTGCAGTGGAATTTAACTCCTAAAACTAAGCAGTATTTTCCTATCTAGTAAACTACTCGAATCTCATTTTTACTGTATCAGCACAGAAGGTCTAGAGAGATGTTACACAAACACACGTTCAGACCATCGTGGCTCCACAGATGAGAATCTGAAACTCAGAAAAACACCCGACGAATGATAAGAGATAAAAAAGAACAGAAAGTAGCCAAGGAGATCAAAGGCCATCCTTTGATCGTACCACATCTTTCATGATAACACCACAAACTATCCTCATCTCCATCTACCCAGAAGCCAAAGCCATTAGACAGCAAGGCTCGTCACTGCCAGTCCACGACTTTGTCCAGAGAACACATTCCCGTAAAGAATGGGGACAGCCAAAGAAGACTGGCCAACACTGCCTTTCCGTACACGGGGCATGGCCTTCAACCAAGAGCAGTCATAGAGGAGACAAATGAGTAGGGTCTTGGGGCTTCAGAGTGAAGAACCCTGACTGTACTGCAGTCCGGCCACCCTACCACTCTCCTCCTACTTAGAAACAAACACTAGGCCAGTCTAACCTGCTCTCTGTTATTCATCATATTCATGGTTTTTCATCCCTGGCAGCCACCCTTTGGATCCTCCAAGATTTGTTGATCTTCCAGGGCTAAGATTTATCCCACTCATCCAAACCCTTCCTAGTGCTCCTCTTTTTGCAGGTGGCACAGCCACTGCAGGCTCGAGCACAGGAACCCTACCAGAAGTGATCCTATGATTTACTGCTTTTGATTTCTACCTCTTCTGTATCACTCCTTCGCTTTATTGCCTGGAAATAAACACTAACTTGAAGGGAAAAGAAAAATGGTCGCAGGGCAGTTTCTAGGATGGCTCTGCTTTTCAAATCACCCGCAGGTTGCGGAGGATTTTGGTGTGGGCCATGGTACTGAGATGGCTCAGCTAATTGAGGGCAACCTCAAGGTCAACACAAATTGTAGCCTAGACATAAAAGTCAAGGGCAAACAAGTAAAAAGGAAAGGCAGAGTGATATGATGCAATGAGAAATGGAGATCAAGGGAGACCCATCAGAAAGGGAAGGACGTGTTCATATCAGTGGGTAAAAAACTAGTCCTACAATATTTTCATGCGCTCCATCTACAGTGAAACAAACACAAATTCTCAACAGGATTAGGACTTGTGCTTAACTAATACATAGGACTGATCGGCTACTGCAAAGAAATATCTATAATTAAAAATTTTAATGAAGCAGTTCAAAAACAGGAAGGCCAAAACTACCTGTGCTACCTTTCCTTGATGTTTAATAGGCTTGAAAAAATATTCTGGTGACAAGTTTTCAGTAACCTAACCCAGCTGCAAACTCAAAATCGTCTTCTGAAGCCTTATACAGACTAATCTAATATATTTCAGGGGGAAAAAAAAATGAGATCAATATATCCATATGTCAACCAAGACTATAGAGAACAATTCTGCACCGGGAAATACCAAAACCCACTATCTAAATGGCAAAGCCCTCCGAATTGCCACTGAAAGATGGCGAGGCTTTCTGGGTCAGCTGAATTTGAATAATAGGGTGTTCTGAGCCCAAATAACCTATTGACTTCCATATATAACAAAATAGAGAGACTCTTTCAAGTGCCTCCTCAATTTAGCAGCTGTTGCTCTGACACTGTCAGCAACACATCCATCTTAATCACAGTATGATCCTTTCAACTTCTCTTTTTGAGGCTCTACTGACTTCCTTCCACTCTTCGAGTCCCCTCGTCTGCCCAAGATGTATTGTCAGCTCAAAGCCCTGTGAATAGGACTTAAAATAATATATCTGGTTTCTCCAGAATCAGAATAGATGGGTGGTATATATTGGTAGACGAAGAGAATGCACTTCATAGCACAGGATACATATACGTCTACATATTTTTCTACTTAAACATATAGGAAACCTCTGTGTAGATGCCTGTGGGAGGTGCTTTCAGGCTACTTTGGGGTTTTATATCCTGACAAACTCTCCTGCAGCAACTTCCCTCTAGCTTTCCTTGCCCATCACCACAGGCTTTTACTTTTTATTCTCATTATTCTTTGTGATTTTTCTCTGCTTGAAATAAAAGACTCCATACATTTTGCTCTTCCTTTACTGGAAAATGCTAATGCTGGGTACCAGAGGGCACAGCCAAACAGGGGATTGCCATTTGGACTGAATTACATATCCAGGTATCGCCTGGGGTTCATCACCTGTATGAGTGCTTTAAGCAGATC
The DNA here is from genome assembly GCA_013389965.1 of Todus mexicanus. NCBI lineage: Eukaryota > Metazoa > Chordata > Aves > Coraciiformes > Todidae > Todus > Todus mexicanus. Next base: position 8,126 of record WEIS01035836.1, read on the forward strand.
TCAGCTTTGTTTCCGCCAGAATTTAAAGCAATATTTTAATGTTGAAAACAATACCCGATGCTTTCCAAAAGAATATTTGTTCCATCAAACTCTTGCAAATTAACTGGTACGTCACGGCCTACAGCACATTGCAGATATGCTTCTAGTCCTTAAGAATGTGACCTATCTGAATTATGTCTGCCTTTAAAAGAAAGCTCAACCCTATGCACTTTTAGTTAATTCTAAATCGTATTCAAATTCTTCTCCTTGTTTGAGTTATCATGTGAAAAACTGAAATATTACTTGAACTGTGTAGGTCACAACAGAGTCGAGAGGGCCTTCAAAGGGGAGCAGCCCTCGTTTCCCCGGTAAAGCCTGAGCAAGCCGCACATCTGAAATAGCTTTAGTACACTGGGTGATTCACATTCACTAAGTGGATTAGCTGAAATAAGCATAATAAATGAAAGAGAATAAAATAAAAAACAATTTCACACTAAGTGAAGGCTTGACTTATAGGAAGTGGCAGCTCTGATGGCCCAAGGCATAGAATTAGTTTTGCCACTCGATAATTTGACTGATTCACTCGAGTGGCCAGAAGAGGACATTTTCTGCCTGATTTCAGTGTAATCAAGTCACCTGCTCTGCGATTGCCGGGGCCAAGTCCCCTGCACTCTGTCCCCCCTGCTCTGCGTGCCCAGCGTAGCAAGAACAGCCTTTTCTGCATATGTGTGCAGAACCACTCAGCTGTCAACGGCAGCGAGATTTAGCTGCATCTGTACATTCGTGTGTTTCCAGCTGAAACCACGTACATGCAATGTGAAACTAAGCTGTGCTGTTAACTGCTTTAGTTACCTAAAGTTTGAGGCCACGGCTTGGATGTTCTCTCAGTTCTGTGGCGCTCACCAGCAAAGAGCTCAGGCAGTGATTTCACTTGTACAAAGAGGCGATAGATGCAAATACAGAAAAAAAAAGTAATTATGAGAGACTGCAAATAAAAATGACACCATCTGGCTTAATTAGAAATGACTACGAAATTCTTCATAAACAATTACAAGCAAGATTTTTGTGTGAAATTTATGTAACACTGTTAAATATACTTTTCCTCCTCATATGTATTATATTAAAAGACTCTAATATACATGCAGAGATTTGGGAATGCACATGAATGACCTGCATGATACGATGGCAGTTTTTATTCCTGCTTTGCTGAACTGGGGTCAGGCTTGTACATACAGTATATGCGCTCGTCTTTAAGCATCTGATCAGTTTCACTAGTTTATAGCTAACCTTTGAAAGTAGTGACTGTATACTGCATGTCAGAAAAACCCCAGAACTGTATATTCTTATTGAAAAGAATATTTTTTTCTCTTTACACAAATGTGAGACTGAGAATGCCCCAGTCAGGAGAGAGAATTCATTTAGAAATACTATTATTATTATTATTATTACTAAAGAACACCCAATCAATACATAAATGCAAAGAACAGTAATTAAGCATTGTATTTTTTTACAACCACACAATGGTAAAACCAAAGATAAACGTGCATCAAAATGATTTAACATTTTCTAACCAATTTTCTACTTGACATATGTTGCTGCGTGATTCATCCACGTTTCTCAGTATCAAAGTCCATGATCTGGCAAACTAAATCTGTTAATAAAATGAAAAGGTGACCTTGCTTAATTTAATAAGCCTGTGTAGAAATACTCTTTCAACATGTTAAAGAATTACAAAAAGGTTATCAGAGCTCGCTTTCATGGGAGACTACTCTACCTTTTCCAGCTCATTTCTCAGGCTTTTACTGTAATTCATTAGATTACATAAAAACAATGTAGATCATTATATTTTAATAAAGGCTTTCCTTTCCTAATAAAATGTCTGTCATTTACACTCAGGCATGTAACATATAAAACGCTTCTCTTTCTGAAGCAAAGCTTTTTCATATTCAAGTCACAGGAGGTTGGGAGCTCTAGGAATTATTTCTCTTGGCGAAGGATTCTAAGGGTGAATTTAGTTTCTAGACTGACTCCTCCAGAACTGTGTGGTCCTACATTTATCTTCAGAATGGCTACACGAGGGTGGCACCGAGGCCAGTTGCTATCAGCATGCCTCTCTGCAAACTGAAGAGGTCTCTCTCCAGCAAAAGGAGGGTGTACGATACTCTACTCATTAAGTCAGCTTGTTTTTCTTCACACCAATTAATGTTGACTGTGATAAAATAGTTTATACAATACAAATACATTTCCAGTGAAATCTTAATACGGTCCCAGTCACTTAATGAGAACGATCAGACAATGAAATCTATTTTAGTTACGCTAGCTGCAAAATAAAAATGTGTGCCTCTTCAAAATGCTCCGTAAGAGATGTTTCCTTTTCATCATGAATCCTAATTTGCTGCCAGCACTTGGCATCGTGTTTTATTACTTGGGAAGGGCTGAAAGAAGAGCACATTCTTCTTGCGCAGGAGGGAACACCAACTGCAGCCGCTGTACTTTCCACGTAGCAAAGGGCTGCTCCTTGGGAGACCAGCTATAGAAGCAGTGTCTCCTGCCTTCATTTCTCAACTTGCTTCTCTCAGGTTTTGGCTCATGTATAAAAAACTACACCAAAAGCCTCTCTTCCAGATTACCAGGGCAGTTTTTCGCTACTTTACATGAACTCAAATTGTCCCCTCCATTCTTTGCCTAGTTTGACCATATTTATCCTCTTGCTTTCAGCACACCAAGCTCCCCTCTCTGCAAAACCAAGGCAAAGGCTAATCCAGAAACCACCAGCAGCAAAGGAAAAATTTCTACTACTTGTTATCACTGCCTCAACTCCAGGAGAAGTATTGCCAGAAGAAGTGAGACCTAGAACCAGTGTTTTTGCGAATCATCATCGTCAGACAAGCAGGATTTCCACCCACCGCCTGGATTCCAAATGCAAGCCGCTCCCATAGCTCTGAGCTACTCAATGCAGCCGAAAAAGAACAAATAACTCTCACTTTTGGGTGATTTCCCAATCAGCACTCCTTTTGTTAATATTTTTCTAGCTGATTTTGAAAAAACGTGTTGCTCCTTTCCACAAACCCTAGTCCACACAAGACGCTAGAAGAATGAAGACCACTCGGACCATCAAAGGGAGCATTGGTTTGACACAGGCACTTACTGAACCCACAATCTTGCAAAGAATCCTTATAGAACATGTTCTCAAATACACCACGTTAAGTCGCAAAACACATTTAACCAAACAAGTAATGGAATCCAAATCAATGGGATGATTTGTTTGCCTAATCTGAAAAACATACTGAAGTATTTCACTCATTCAGGGCTCCAGAGGTCTGTACAACAAGGACCGAAGCACGACAGCTGCTCAATTACATTAAAACGCTGATTAATACCTGATCAGAATTATAAGTATGGAAATACTTGGATTTTAATGTAGTACATGCTTATTTTTTAATCCAGTCGTCCAGAAAACAGAGAGCACTGAAGAGAAATCTTTCATACTGTTTTTGACTTGAAGACATTTCTTAATGATTACTTGAAAGAGCGAAACCAGTTTCAAAGTCAGTTGAAGATGCGGCAGAGAGAAGCAGATGGGTGTTATGATCATGAGACCTCAAAGGCATCAGACACGAGGCTACAGAACAGCTGGGGGTAAAGAAGGTCACAGATCATAAAAACAGAAAGATGAAAACTGACTGATTTTGCTAACTCTGATACTTTGGCGAACTTTTCCAAAAGGTTCCCTTCCAGCTGCAAATCAAATTCAGCGCGGACGTGTCCTGAGAGTCAAGACAATTCTCTCAGTGTGACCAGTTTGGCTGAACTTTGTCATCTCAAAAGCTGTAGGAACTCGGGAGGATCACATTTTTAAAAAAAATTAAATTCTGTGCAAATGCTTAAAAATGAAACTGTATTACCGAGTTTCACACTTCTTGGACAGTAATTAGTAGCTGAGGCTACGTGTAAATTAAATTTACAACGAGGTTAACCACTCAGTAAATTCTCAACAGCTTTTAACTATTCATCAAAAATGTAGCATCCCACCCAGATAAAGCAGACACTAAAAATGGATCCCTAAAGAAAGATAACATTAAAAGAGAAGAAGAAAGAGAGAAACCGAGTGCCTCACAGCCACCCAAGTATAGTTTCTAGCTGATCAGAACTCTACTGAATGGCTGCATTTTAAAGAGTAATGACACGATCCCGCATTCCTCATTCACTTCAATTCACGCTCCCTTCAGCATCGAAATTTGCTGGCATGAGATGGGCCGGTACTCAATCATGTGGCACACACGGTCTTTAATTTTAAAATCCAGTTAAATAGATGTTCTAACATCATTTTTTATCTAAGAACATTTCGTGATAAAATAGGAGAGCGAGCGTGTAACTTATTTGTCAGCTTTAGTGTGCGGCGGATAACTGTCCTGCGGTACTCGCACGAGCTTTTCATTTCCCAAAGCCATACGCGTTCATTACGCCACTAAAAATGAAGAGTTGCTAAAGAGATGTATCCATTTTTATTATTGTTTGAAAAAATAGATCCTTCCACAGTCCTTTGAGCTTCTGAGTGTGTGATTTGTATAAAATATTTCTCATTTTGGGGACGCAGCAGATGGAGTGCAGGGCACTGTGGGATATGCCATTTATCACGATGACAGTGCGTAGGTAGCACTGATCCTCTCACCACAGGGGGAAGCTAGAGCTGCAAATGTGGAGCAGCATTAAAAGCCCGACGAGTGGAGTTTGGCAACACTTGTACTACTCATTAACTTAATCATATTAATTTATTAGCCATATATATCAAAGTAATTCACTGCTGAATTGTCACCAAGAACAATTTATAAACTGTTAACATTCCCCATAGGCAGAGGAGTGCTGTGGCATCCTTAATCAGTATGTTTGCCTTTGATTAAAAATAATAATTTCTACCAAGCCAGGTAATGCCAACGATGACAAAAGTCCCGCATATGCTTCTTGTTATAAATGGAACTCTAAAATGACATCTACGGCAACCGAAAACAAAAAGGATAATCGCGAGCAGTGAAATGAGCCACACAAACAAGACGTAAACATACAAAACTGTTTGGTTAAATGTAGTGGGAAAGAAAAGGGTTACGCTGCAATCGGCTGCTCCCTGCGCTGGAGGCTCCAGGGCTCCAGCCGGCAGCTGCCGGCCGCAGCCGCCCGACATCAAACACCCCGAGAGGCGAAACTGGTCAATAGGTGTTCTGTAAAGTGACCCTGGGTGAACGCTTATTCTTCGTATGACCACTCTTCCTTGGAAGCCTGCTTTACAGGAGAGGGGCGAACCTTCGGAGCCTGATTTCAGCAGTGCCAGTCTCCGAGCTAATGCTACGTGTGGAGCAGATTCGCTGCCTCCAGCCCCAACGTCCTCGCTGCTCCTGCCGCTCTGCTCTTCTGACCCCCAGCACATCTCTCGGTTCCCCAGCCAGGACAGTTGGTGAGCACTGGGGCAGCACCAGCCTCCGATGGAGATAAGGAGCTGGTCCGTGGGGTCGACGGCAGCAGGGAGCTCCTGAGGCAGCTCTGCCCATCAGCGGGGCTGTGCCGGCCAACTCTGTGGCCGCCCTGAGAAACAGCAACTGGGCACCAAAAACCTGGAACATCTCTAGTCTCAGCCATTCCTCTAACAAAGGGCAAACTAAAGTGTCTGAAGACTGCACCAAATACTCTTTTACCCTTGTTATTCTGCAGAAAGACTGAAGTGGCTGCTGACATCATGGCCGAATTGAGTAACACATGAAGTTATCGCACTCCTGTGAGACACTGTTTATTTATCCGAGTCCCACAGTGATGTGACTTGGTATATCTATTAAAATATTAATTTCACTGAAATATTAATTACATGAAACTATTCAGTTCGCAACAGCTTCTCTTAACTATTAATAAGACAAAACGATACTGAAAAAGTATTCGTAGCCGTACAGGCAGCTCGATACTTTCATCATTACATTCTTTAAAACTCTAGACAAAGCTAATGAGGCAGTGTCTATTGTAACTGTTGGTTTATGAAATAAAAGAAGAATTACTTCAAGCAAGGGGAAACTAATGTAGCTGATCATGAAAACTGCAGTTTATCTGACGCATTTGAAAATGCAGGTGGTTTGCTGCTGTTGGCTGGACAGAGAACCGCAGGAAAACAGCAGAGCCCCGATGAGAGATGCTGGCAGCGAGTTCCATCAGGAGGTGCCCACACCAGACAGGCCCTCGGACACCCTGCCCCTCTCAGCAGCACCAGCCACAGTCTCTGCACCCTGCACATTCTACCAAGCTTTACTTACCAAACAATCACCAACTGAGGCTCAATCTCTGTTTAACCTCTGAAATTCTGAACCCTCCAAAGGAAAGGCCACTAAAGTTGAGCATCCACTTGAAAATGTCTCATTTTTCCTCTCTAACACACAATTCCCAATCAGCCAAGCTTCCTCCCAGCTCCTGTGCTGAGCCCTTGGCAGCCCTAAATCCTCACTCCAGTCCATCCACTGACCCTAAATCCTCACTCCAGTCCATCCCCTGACTGTACCCTGCCAACACACATCATGTCAGACCTACCAGGCTGCCCACAGCTCCAGACAGCACATCTCGGAAACAGAAAAGGGCACCAGAAGTGTTTTCAGTAGTGTCTATCTCCCTGGCACCCAGCCTCAACAGACCTCCCAGCACCCCACCAGCTTCATCTGTGGGGTTCTCAGACCTTGTGCCATCAAAGATGACGATCTTACCGCTATAAAAACATAAAACCTGCCCCAGAAAGCAGGTTTGTGCCCAGTACCACAAATCTAACAAAGTTCTAGAGGCAGGATGATTTTCTTCATGAGCCACACAGTCCCCCGTAAACACATTGAAAACAAGATGAAGTAGCCCCCAAAATGGCTTTATTGAAATGATCATAGCCATTGTACAAATGGAATAGAGAAAATTTGCAATGAAGACCTACGTAGTGGTTTTCTAGCCTTTTTTGTGGATGACCTAGAAGAAGGGTAGGAGGACTGAAGCTGGTACAGATAACTAGCAAAAGATCCAACTGCCCTTTCAGCTTCATTCCGTACTAACAGCTTTCTGAACTACTGCCTTAAATCATCTAATGGATTTCAGCTTCTCTCCACAAGGCAAACTAATGCTGCAGACCCTAAACTTCCTGGAGAACTTACTCCATAAATAAGTCCCAACTGTCTTGTTAAGATACACTGATGACAAAGCCTTGCACATTAAGAGGAGATAAAGCCTTTTTTTTTTGTCCATGTCACTTCATCACCCTGCATTGTTTGAAGAGCTGAGCCTTTGATGACCATCTCTCTGTGACATACAGGATTTTTCCTCTGCCCTCACAGCAGGCAAGGGCACCACGCCAATTCCCACATTTCCTACGTGAATACAAGAAGAAAAACACTTTCTCCTAAGTTAACGCAAAAATGGACAGCGCTTCAGTGTCCGCTTTTGAAGGACACAGCCTGGACAGGGTTATTGTGCTGCTGACAGAAGCCTTTCCCAGTGGCACGTATTCCAGACACGCCACCTTCAGTCTCCCCGTCACAGCAATTTTAACCACCCTGTTGCTCTAGTCTCATCGTAACTCAAACGTTCCTATTGCCCAAAAGGTGGAAAGTACCTACAAACATCTAAAAAGGTCGAGGCTTCACTTACAGACCCTTCATAGATCACTTACGTCTAAGGTTAGTTGTAGTCCACTTTGCCAAGAGGTTAAAAAAAAAAGGACGCTGTACCCTGGGAAATGCAGGGCGCCTGATTTAACTACCTGTTTATTATGTGAAAATGGCCATGTAAACTGAGCTGACACAAACCAAATGGGTGATGAAAATAACAGCACGTTTCAAGGAGTGGGAACACAGATGGCTCACTCAAGTCTGCAGGAAGTTACTAATCATCACTCTGCAATACCCTCTACAGACAGATCTGGGAGCTCTGCAGCTAGAATAGCAACTTCTGGAGACCTCTCCATCTAACCAACAGCAAGCCCGGACACAAACTCCTGCACCTGAACTTGGCGGAAGACTAAAGAGGTAAAAATGAAAAAACACAATGGATGGATGGATCACGCTGCATTTGCTGATGTGGAACCTGTTATTAAAATGAGCTTATCTGAAGAACGACACAACTCGGATGCTAAGTTGGACACACTAGAAAATGATGTGGCCACAGAAGAAGAGTGAGTGAGGTATTTTTTTTGTAGAACAATGCAGGCAGATCAACATCAGATCCAAAATCACACACCAGTGTGGCTGTGCTGCAGGAAGAATAGGTCTGATCAGACACTGCGATTACCAAGGAGTGGACAAGAAGACAGCCAGAAGAAATGCTTTGGGCAACTACACTGGAGTTAGAGGAAGCAGGCAGCCAAAAAAGTCACCAAGATATAAAGATTCACTCTTGCCGCTATCGTTAGCATTCGCTCAGCTGTAAAGGATGGATCCAGTCCTACCAAGCTGCAAACCCTCCTCGGTCTCTATCCAGCCATGTGAAACACGGCACAAGAGCAGAGAGTGCTCCATGGAGAAATTCTTTGCCAAGGCAGCGGGACACTGAGCAGGCAGCTGCCGGGGCACCAAACAGATCCAGATTTACACACAAAGTCTGTGCGCAAAGACTGTCAGAATTATATGCAAGTGAGATGATAACCAAATTAAAACTTAGCCAGTAGACAAGAGGTTAATATCCTTGCAAATCTTCTTCCTGTCTTATCCACCACTTGGAAGTCTGGAAGAAAAATCTCTATTCTGTGAGAAGTGTTAAAATGCATTTTGTTCTTAGCACAGCCAAAAGGAAAGAATCCAATTGCAGAAGTGTTGAAGGCAACCAGAGCTAAGCAGTCACTAATTAAGTGTAAATAGGTATAAATAAAGCTAATGGAGGTTTCATATCCCGGGTGCTCCATCGAGTTTACAACAGCTCCAATCCCCACGGAGCTTACAAGTGGCTCTTCTGGCACCTTTCCTCACTCAGTGATTCCCCAACTTTCACCCTGTTCTTTCTTCACAAACAAGGTAAAACAATTAAAAAAACCTACTCAAAAACTCGAAGCGCTTTGATTCCTGAGCAACAAGACTAGAGAGGCTTCAGCATCAAGCTGCCCTGCCATGGGTTGGCTGCTTCACCTGCAGGGCCCTGTCTCATCCAGGGTCCTCAGCGATGCCACTATGCTCTGGAAATGTGCATTTTCCCCGCCTACAAGCTGCTCCCAACCTCCCTTTCGGCCCCTTGCGGCACATTGTCTGTGGCTGTTGGCGCTTGGTCACACAGAGGTTCTCACAGGCAGCTCCCAAGGTCACGGCCACCCTGGGCTTTGGCTGAAAGACAGCCCCCCGCGGCCAAGCTTGTTAAATAACGTGGGATGTATCCCAGATATCACTTCAGACTCCAAACAACTTACAACAGTCTAGAAACATTTACTCAAACTCTGTGAAACTCAAAATACCCGCGCGACACATTCTGTGCCTCTGATGCTATTTTACTGGGCACACTCAGCACGTTGCATCCTAAAACATTTTCCAAGTTAAAGCAATAAGATAGTCCGCGTTATTTCACTTCTTATTTGTGGACACACAGAGGGTGGAAAAGTAATATGGAATATTCTGGGGTTTTGATGAGAAATTATCAATGCAAGGTGGCTACTGTGCTTTCCTGCCTGTTGGTAACTACATAAACACCACCAAATCCATTAAATGCCTGAGCTGAGAACATGACAGAGCTACTAAAAAAGCTCATGAGGGTAAAAAACCCCCAGGTTTTGAACCCTGTTACATGCATGAACAGCACATGAAGTTGCACTAACTAGCTGTGGTGCCTGGCTCTAGCAAAATGCTTTCTTACTTTATTCACATGTATATTTAAGAATATATATATTTATGTGTACATATATGTATGTATGTATTTATGTATATATATTCACATATATGTATACTAACGAATACACACTTTATACTTAACTGCAGTTAAGTATAAATATATATAAAGCTCTATATATACTTTACAATTCAGTTAAGGTTCCTGTGACTATTGCTTAAGAATGTTCTTTCCCACTCCCACAGTGATAAAGGTTATTGCTTCACTGCGAAATCTTCGTGATGTTTGAAGAGGTAGGAAAAATTGAAGGCCTCAGCTTTATTACTCCCCTGAACGCTGAGACCCTCCTGAGGTGCTCAGCTGCAGAGCCACGGGTTCTGAAAGCAGAGTGAGTGACCTGCAAGATCAAGACGCAAGTCACTGTACTCCTATCGATCACTGGGTTTAATTCTTGTTTTCCTGTAACATGCTCTACGACTTCGTATTCTGCTAAACACTTGACTAAGTTTGGTTATTATGAAGATACAACCCAATTAGACTGGACTTGGGACAGGAATCCTGAAACTGTTGACCCTGTAGAATATTTAAACCATTACTGTTAGGAATATAGCCTATTTAATAGAGCTTTATTACCAAAATAAACTTACCTTGAGCACACGACAATTAATAAAAAATTAAAAACACTCATCAGGATCGTACAAGATTTAATTTAAACTCTATTAATAGATTAATGAAGTGAAATAAAATATGATGTGTTAAATTATGTTTAGGGTTTGTTCATAATTTCCCATCTTTTCAGGCTGCTTTCCATATTACGATATCAAATGTAGATTATGAAAGTAGGATCCTCCGTGGCAGGGCAAACTTAGCTGCTTTTCAATTGTTTCTTCTGTAAGTGGTGCAAGCGTTTCTCTATCTCCCCAGCATACATTAATGCCGTTACAATACCAGCCGCATTAGCCACGCTGCTCATATCCCACAAGAACTAAAATCCACACGCATTTGAAAGGAAGAGCCGCATGCTACAGGGCTCGCCAAGACAATGCTTCATTTGCTCTGTTTTGGGGGGTTTTGTCGTTGTTGTTTTTTGGGTTTTGGTTGTTTTTTACTAAAATAACACATTTAATGGAATTTCCTGTAAGGAAATTACAATTAATAAAGAACTGAATTGCAAATCCATTAGATTTCAGTCGCTGCAGCGACGAAACCGAGTGTTCATGAACACTCAACAAAAAACCAAAATCCAATAATGTAACCTCTGGTAAAGCTTGAAAAAAGCCCTGAAGGACAAGGCAGTTAGATCAATATTAGTTTATTTTAACTGCTGTGCAGTATGAAGAGATGAGGCTGATCATCTGATGGATTTTATTACCTGTCGGAGAGATAAGTCCTGGCGATAAGAGGCCTGGAACTCCATGGGGCAGAAGACGTGCGTTTTCTTGTATCGCAACTCCTAGGGAACGCTTGGGGGGTCTTCCTGGTCGCGAGCTGATGGAATAAGAGGATAAATGAAAATGCATTTTCTTTCTGAAATATTTGCTTACTACACCCAGTATTGATTTGTATAGAATAGATGAAGCGTCAGTGACATACGAAAATAGATTAGAAATTCTTGCCTAGGAAAGACGAAAAGTAAGTTGATTAAACGTAAAAGAACTGTAGAGGTTTCAAATGAAGGAACAATAAATTGCCAGACAACACCTATAGGTAAAACACTCATGAGCTCAAAGTCACAAAAATTACTTGAATATATAAGAGATGTATTTTTTTAATCTGCCCCTCAAGACCAGAAAGCAAGCAATCCCTATTCCAGCCCCACTGTACCACTACTTGGCTAATTAGCGTCTTTTTCTTAATACTGCTGTCTGCAAAATGCAGTAATTTACAGGCATGTGTAATTCACCTGCAAAGTCTTGAAAATGGAGCTAGATCACAGAATCCCATCACGGTGGGGGGTGGCAGGAACCTCTGGAGCTCCTCTCGTGCCCCCCCCCTGCTCCAGCAGGGTCACCCCGAGCAGGGGGCCCAGCATCGCAGTGTCCAGGCGCGCTTGGAATCTCTGCACACAAGGAGACTCCACAACCTCCCTGGGCAGCCTGGGCCAGGGTTCCATCACTTCCAAAGTACAGTTTTTCCTCATGTTCAGGTGGAACCTCCTGAGATGCAATGACTATAGGGACACTAGAGATATTCAGACTGAGTGCACCAGAATTTATTAGCTCAGCCCCCGTGCTGGATGAATACAGTCCTGCTCACCAGTGATCATCCCAGCCTGGTTGATCAGGATGCTTCGCAGAAGGCACATCTACATAAACCTCTACTATCCATACACTAGTCAAGCTTTTTGGATATCCAGGGCTTCCACGACCTTACAGGTGGATGGTGGAGAGAGGTCTCACCAGCAACTGCCCCAAAGTCTGTCACACACCTTCACCATAGAAAACTACAAGTTGTGCCACCTGAAGACAAGAAGTTGAAACCTTGAGTGCAACACAACTGTAAGCCCTGCCATATGAGAGCTGCCCACGTCTGAAGATGCAGCAATGATATGACAGTGAGCTTCTCCAAACCTGATTCATTATCTTTACAGACTGACTGGTGTTCTTCATTATTACAGGCAGGTTAAACATTAGCACAACCCGTGAAAAATCACATCATCCCAATTTACAAATTATGATCGTAGTTTTTAATCCAGAACGTTAAAGGTTTACAGTCCTGTTACTACTGTTTGCAACGACTGCGTTCATCCCTTACATCAGCATGTCTACAGGTCATCATCCTACACAGATCCCATCCCGTATTGAGATTTACAGACCAAAAAACCCCATTTGAATCAACTCTCCCTCAAGCCAGCTAATAAAAATGGAACCTCCTCGACTTGCGAGAAGTATTGCTGCTTTTCCTCGCTCAGAACAAATCTGACTTGGTTGAATAATAGAGCTTTTGAGAAAATATAGTGAAACACTGTATAAAATAACTAAGCTGCAACAATGAACGAGGTTTGAATAGAAAGCATTTCCAAAACAACGTCTGCCTCATGAAGAAATTTAAGTTAAACTTCACTCTATCAACTCGGAGCGGCAAGGTCCTCCATCAACGCAAGACAAACTCTGCGTTTAAATGAAGACAACTTCCAGCAACACTCCACAGCGGCACCATTAACCTGTTCATTTTTCACGTTGTGCTAGCGCTGTTTTGTTTTACTGTACATCAAAGTAGCACAAAATCTTTTCTTTTGGTTTATTATTTTATCTCTATAAAACGATTCCTCCACATACCCACACCCTCCCCCCCTTTTTAGCTTCAGCTTTGTCCATTTCGTGTTTCATTTTATTCAGTACTTTTTCCATTTTTCTTTTTCATGCTTTAAGTTGTTTATCATACGATGATGGCTGTGTGGTAAAGCCTACTCCGAGAGCCCAGACTCACTAGGCTGTAAGAAAGCAAACCTGAAATAAGCATATTTGAGTTTAACAGATGCATACACAGATTCTCTATTAAAATCACCTCCTGAAATTGGCCACTGCACATGAATCTTGTCTAACAAACAGAAAGAGGGGGTTTAAAACAAAAAGAATCATTGCTCCTTTGATTTACAGAAGCTTTGTGTAAGTGCTTAGTTGGCACTTATTGCCTCTGAAAAAAAATTACAAAACACCTAAAATTAGCAGCTTTCCCCAGCAGAAAAGCTCGATCAACAAAACTATAAAATATTCTCTTTTGGGGCTCAAATCCCAGAGCCTTTTGCATCAAACTCTGTATGTTTATATTAACCTGGGGAAAACATTTCAAAAATTAAACAAACAGTTTCAAATGATCTTTCTGAAAAGACATTTTATGATTTGGGTTTTCTGAGGGAGAGGAGGGGACACAACGAGTTTCACTCCTGGCAACGTAGTTTTCGCACAGACAACGCTTTGTATCGATGACTGTTGACTCCGAGTAGACAACTCGTAGCCCAGAGGTTGACCAGCTCAGATCTGTAGGTGTTGCCCAGAGTGTCCTACAAGCAGAAGCAAAAGTCTCCCATCTATGATTAGGCACTGACGTGTCCAGAATGCCCAGGGTTAAAAAAAGCTTTAGGAGATGATGATAAAAGAAAAGTTCACACCAAAACTTGCTCAGCTCCCTCTCACGAGTCCCACTAACCTCATTTCTATCCCACCTACCTACCCGAGTAAGGCAAGCACCACGGGGAAACACAGCACCATTCTCTCTGGGGTTTGGTGTCCGTGGGATTGTGGGTCTTTTAGGGAAAGGGAAAAAATATGGACACTTCTAACCTATATAATTTGGATAGAACTGTTCCCAGCTGAACCTGTGCAAATAAAACCAAAGCCAGTTGTCTCAAATTTATTGTTAGCTTGCAAAGGAAAAGCTTAAGGCTGGATGCTGCCTCCAGCTGAGTGTCTGTCATTCACACACCTGCCAAAGAACCAGTTGGTCTTCAACACCATGTTCTGAGTCGGCAGCAGATCCCTGGAGCCATCAGCGAGATTGGCTGGAGGTGACCAGAGACACATCACCTATCACGGAGTGAGACCTCTGCCTTGGCAGGACACCAGAACTCACAGGAAGCATCTTGGTAGCATCTGAATCCAAACACTCTCAGCCTCACTTCGGCCAGAAGCAAATTTTATGGCTTTTTTGTTTAAATATGAAACCAGAAATTCCACAGGGATAGGTCATAAATGTTCGCTCTAAATCTAATTTTTTAATAAGATATAAACAAAGGAAACAACATCAGTAGATTCAAAACTTCTATGGGATTTACTTTATGCTGTGACTAGGCTGCTGTCAGGACCAAGGTTGGTATCACCAAGCGATGAAATCTCATGGGTCTATCTCAACATTTCCAGCACCTACAACACTCCTATCATCCTATGAAGTCTAAAATTTCAACAAATTCCACATTCATTATTTAAAATACACCTAACCTTCACAATCGAGAGAATTGCTAATACATCCCTTGAACAGAAATCGTAAGGCAAGCAGAATTCTCATTCAGGGAGAGTAAGACGTCACTTGTGATTATGTAAGTATTAGCATATAAATGCTAATAGCATTAGCATGTAAATATTAACTTTATTTAATATTATTTCTCCTAATCTTTCTTCTTCACCTCTTCCTTTATCTCATTCAAGATATTTATATATTCAAGAAGCGTAGAAGAATCTTTTCCCCATTGATAACAAAGGATGCATTGACAGGAACGATCGGCTTCAAATCATTTTAAATGTGTTTCTTTGAGATTCCAGAACGTCTCCAGAAACTTTGCATTCCCACCAACAGGTCTTTGTGAATGGAAAATGACTCAAGTCTAAATGAGATGTTACTTCAGCTAAAAACTGCTAGTTTGTAGATATCTCTTGGAAACTTTCGAAAATACAAGAGCTGTGTTCGTAGGTGAAGATCACAGAGCCTAAACCAGAAGGATAATTTAGTTTCTCACTAATAAATCGAGTAATCTTACTCTTTTTACTAAATAAATGCAAATATACTGGCCAGCTCAACATCTCTACTGATTAAAATTCTGTTAGCATATTCCAAACCCAAAAACAAACCCAAAAATCCCTCGGGTCATCAAGTCAAGACGATTGGAGATTCTGGATGTTGACCTGTGTTTACATGGCAGTTACAGACATTCTTGTCATCCCCTCCGCCCCATCCCCACCAAAACACTCTCTCCGAAAGAGGAAAACGTACTAAACTAAATGTTGTTCAGTTCTGCATTTCGTTTGCAATTAAATTTGTCAGACTCTAAACTACATTTGAAACAGAACATTTGACAGTTAAAATTTATATAGTAAAATGTTGAGAAATCGCTCCCTAATGTCTGTTCTCCCTTCATTTTCCACTCCTGTTGAGAGATAATTTTATTATTTTTCCTCCTCGAGTTTTATATATTCCCCAGACATCCCGAGGATTTTTAATTTGAATCAAAACACAGAATAAGGGGTTTTTTTTTCTGATTCTGTTAAAATTACCGATCAGCTCCATCTTTTATAACTCCATTTTACGCTCATTAAAGACAACTGCATTTCCTAAAATCCACAAATTCATCAACACTTTGTGAAATGTAATTAATCAGCGGAAACATCCAGCACATGACTGGTGATGTATGAGAGCGCTCTACTTTTGTGCTTTTAAGATTTACTAGAATCAGAAGTGAATTTGCATATTAATCAAGACAAATAAACATGTGGTGATTTAACTAGGAAACTGTTATTTGGATGACAATTTAATCAGCGCAGGTTGAAAGGTCCATCACTGCAGCATCCTGTTTCTGCTAAAATATTGATTGCGTTACTGATTTCGGTAATGCTTTATTTTACAGGGCACAAATAACCATGTAATTACTCTTTAATTGAATGGTAATTGCTCGCTGGCAATTATTTGTTAAGTTTGGGAGTTTAATTACTAGGTTATTTGTGTTTGGTGAAATAAAACGTTATGTATTAGTAGCCCCAAATATTTTCTGTATGAACCGGCTGTCGAAACCAGAATGGGCAGATACGATGGCACCAGTTTGACAAATAACACCGGCACCACTAAAACTACTATGAAAAGGAGCGGATGAATCTTTGAATGCTCTCCCTTTACAAAATTAACATTAGATGTAAGATTGGTAAGATAAATGGAGGAATCCTGTACCACAGAAGCGTGATTTCCTCTGGGGTCTAGTCCACCATTTAGCATAATTTATCCTGCTGCTTTGCTTTTCGTTCTCCGGGCTTCCAAAGAGGGCCTGAAATAGTATCCTGTTCTCTGGAGAGCAAAGAATAAACCAAGTCGAAATATATTTCAACAGTACTTCATATTTCTGCAACTGAAGTGGATTACCACCAGCACATTATCTTAGCAGCCTATAAACTCTGTAGGCTTGGCAGTCGGCGAGATAACAAGGGAAAGCATTATGTCTGGTGGTGTCGATGAGATATGACACGTCCCGTGATGTATTTATTCCAAGTTGTGATAGATGAGGTACCCAATACTTTGATCGTTAAGATTTGAATTTTACTTCTCCACTTTTCACTTTTGGCATCAAACTCATTCTGAATCAGCGGTAGACAGTCCGACAAGGACTGCTGATTTGGGGGTTACTTTTTTCAAAAGATACCCGGTTAATACATTAATTATTGATTCCATGAAGCTTGAGCTATTTGATATAAAAATACGCTACATTTGTGATGTAGGAAACTCTCAGATGTAGCACAGATTTCTTCAATAGCAAAGAAATACAGAAGTACGCTGCGTAAATTGCTCTGGTAATAGTGGCAGTAACTGGTGCAAGTATTCAAAAGACAAAAA
>WEIS01035843.1:3118-13311 GCA_013389965.1 Todus mexicanus
TGCAAATCATACTCTTTCCCTAGGTTCTTCTACAGGAAGGTCAGCAACCTTCATTTCCTTCTTACGCCTCTTTTCGCCTGCCCTTGGGAGTAGCCATCTCCTTTTTGGCTTTCATTACTCTAGCCAAGGTAAATAATAGAGAGACCTTGTTATTAATGTTCTCATTTAAAAATCTATTATGCTATTTGGAATGATGAGGTCTGACTCTAAGTCAAGGGAAGATTAATTACATGACACTAGTGAAAACGGGATGTGACAGTCTTCGGACTGATATGACTAACAGTCCCAATAAATCTGAGCCTGCACAATTGCCATAGTAAAGTGTGCGCCATGTGCCAGCATTCAGAATCTTCCTCTCTACTCATAGGCAGTTACCAGGATGTCACTTAATTATCTCTTTGAGGCAGGCACTATAGCAAGAGGAAAAGCTTTTCTTAATATTCCCTCCTAGGGAGAGGTATGTAAGGAACCTTCCCATGAAAAAAAAAATAAATTACTGTTGAACCAACCTTCTCTTTTTCGTTCTCTTCCATTTCATTTTTGGTACCAGGAGGAAAATGTGGGAATGATACTGGCTTGCAATCCTAAATGCCAAGGAAGTTATGTCGCTTACTATACAGGTACTGCCCTTACTGTGCTGTCTTCTCATCTTTTGACACCTGTTGCTCCAAAAGCTCTATCCTAAGGATCTGTGGTTTTCTTGCACTGGGTTTTGGCCTTTAAAGACCTACATGGCCTAGGATCTCCCTTTGGAAAAAGTTGCCACTTCCTTGTTTAGCAGTCACTGATAACTTGGTTTAAGCCCACTGAAATTTATATGTATTTATACAGCTATGTATAAACTCCTGGTTTATGCAGTCTGTGAAGAGCTATCAGCTGGGTCAGCACATAGCAGCATGTGGAACAGAAACAGCATGTCTTTCATGTAGCTAATACCAGGGGACTTTATCCCCAAACTCCTCCGGCAATCTGTCCTAAAATGCCTGTTAAAATGCTCTGCCTAAGCGTCTTGCCCTTATTTAGCTGCCAGGTGAGGCACAAACAGTTTGTGTGACTGAGCAGGCAGACATATGCAGTAGGCACAAAGGACAATGAGAAGGGAGGAAGCGTGTACCCACTGCCCGTGGATGGGAAGCTTTCTTCACAACCATCAGACCTATTTGTACATGTTTCCTAGAGTGCTCTCACCACCCACTCCACATCCTCAGACTCCTCACTCTTCAAATGCCGACTTCTTTCATTTCAGTTGTACTGGATGTCAGATTAATTTGTGTATGGTCACAGTCTGCCTCCAGGGGCAGAAACCTTCACCATGGGGACAAGATCATGCAGTTTGCATGCATTTACTTTTCTCTAAGAGGATGGCATAAAGGTGAAACAAATTACCCAGAGCAAAAATGAATATTAGAATTGGTTTTGTTTTAATGACCTCAGGAAACTGTAGCTCTAGGGCCACATCTTTGAGACCTGGTTCCAGCCTGCTCCCAGCTGCACTGAGGGGCCCTCCAGGCCTCCAAGTTCTGCAGTACCAATGTCAGTCCAGTGCAGCCTCTAAACTAGTGCTCAGTGCCAGCAATGCACTGAGTTGTAATGAAATTTTGCCTCTCTTGCTCTACTAAATTTGCCTTATTATGACAAAAGGAAACTAAGATAAACATGATGACTTGGAGGAAAAGTCTATCTTTTTAAAATCCAAAGTATGTCACTGATAGCAGTGGGGCAAGTTGCTGATACATACAAATATAAAATAATAGCTTCTATTGAAAGCAGTTTGTTGAGCCAGATCTTGAACGCTGTGAAAGGTAAAGAGTTTCAGCAAATTAGTTCTAAAATAATTTTGAGTGCATATATGTTGGTAAATTAAGAATTCAGTGACTGAACCAATATGTTAATTCAGCATCCATTGCCTTGCTTTCTTCTAGAAGTGTTCTTTGTTTATGAATAGTACAGGCACAAATTAAAGCCAAAGGAGAAACCTCAGCTACATAGGAAACTTTGCCTTTGAGAGACAGGGGCTTCACTTCAGGTTCTTCCTACAGAGAATTGCCCGTAGTTTTTTGTTCAACTTAGATGTTATGAGCACGGAAGGATAGCAGCACCCAAAGGAAGGGAGGAAGGGAGATCCCTACCCTGCACAATTCTAAAAGTCATGTAGCAGGTATCATTTTCCTTGATTTATTGAGGTGTATTGACCTAAAAGCTTCACAGAATATTTATATCTAAAAAGAATTGAACTTTCTAGTCATTACCAATAAATGAGGCAGCATTAGGTGAACGTGGTATTGCTCAATGGTAATCAAACCATAA
Organism: Todus mexicanus; assembly: GCA_013389965.1. Classification (NCBI taxonomy): domain Eukaryota; kingdom Metazoa; phylum Chordata; class Aves; order Coraciiformes; family Todidae; genus Todus; species Todus mexicanus. Next base: position 5,426 of record WEIS01035843.1, read on the forward strand.
TTTAGGGATCTCTTGACAAAATCAGCTGGAAAGAACTAAACTTCCAAATAAGTTTTTGAAGTAGTATATCAAAGTTTCTCTCAGGATTTTTCTTTCCCGGGTCTTGCTTGGACCTTTTCTTTTTCTTTTTTTTTTTCCTTTTTAGCAAGTTCCAAATAAAGCAGTTGTGATTGTACCTCTCCATGATGGTAGATGACACCCCCTTGGCCCCATCCCTTCCCTCTCTCTCTCAGGTCTCTCTGCATTTAGTCTAGGTTTACCACATTATAGTTCTCTTTTTGTGAGCCCAATGGATGTCTGAACATGTGGCAGGAGGGGCCTACGGCAGTCAACAGAAGGATGAAGGTTCAGGGAGTCGTGCAGAATATGCAGTGACCTACTACTTCCTGGTAGAGCTGATGCTTTGGGGCAATTGGGAACCAAGACCAAACCTGGCAGTGTAATTAGGGCTGGGTTTCAGGTTCAGCTTAAATTGCATCTGAACTGTGCTTATATATTTTGCTACAGATTACAAAGCAGAAGGGAACATTCTGTCTCCTGTTGATGCCCCAAAACCTGAAAATGTGCCTGTATTCTTTAGCTCCACCTACTGGCACTTTGCATAAAGTAGCCTTTACATACGTATAAACGAAAGTATTCTTCTACAAAATGCAATAAATAGCTTCCTACAAATTGCTCATCTGGTAGATATGATTATCTTACTTTCTAACAATAATGAATTATTATTATTTTTGTAATCTCTGTAGGGTGGAGTCTATCATTTCTCAGAGGATAAGACTTCAGTGGATATGTTACTGGACTACAAATGAATAATTGTGCGTGTGTGGCAATGTGCAGTTATCGTTCCATGCAAGTATAATTGAAGCATCATAAAAGAAAAATAACAAATCCAAACCAAAACATAATTAAGTCTTTAGCAATACCCAGGGGATGCAAGTTGTTTCTATTCCCATTTCAAAATTGAATGAACAAAATCTGACCAAAGAATCCTGGCTCCTATTTGGCTCTTCTGCTTGTTATACCTCTTTCCCTCATTGCATGTTGAAAGAGACTCGTGTTGGGTTGCTCTTTCCTGTGGTAGATTTGGGAATAGTACCGGAGGTGACTTGCTTCTTGCTCCGCATTTCCACTGCTGTAATATTAAGTTTCTTTAAAGTCTTTGCATAAAAATGGAATGATACTAATAATTTTTATGAGTAGGTACAAATGTGAGAAGGTGCCTAAAGCCTAGATTTTTTAATAATTCCTAAATAAGGGAAAATCTATATTTCATGCACAAAGCATTTCATATATAGAACGTAGGATGTTCTTCTCAAGTATGCATTTTTCAAAGACTAGCATTCAAAAAGAATGCTGGTTTGCATTCATCACTTACAGCAATTGTAGTTTGTATCCAGTCTCCTATGGAGATTTCTTTTCCTTCAACTGTTTCTGTCACCTTTCATTTTTCATACTGCTCATATATCACTATTTAGCGTAATGGGAAAACTCTGAAGGAACAATCCTTAGTTTTAAAATGAATAAATAAAACATCCAAACCAAAATGGACTTGCCCCTAGTCAGGAGGGATAATTATTTTGGGAATATATTCATTTGTATAAATATACTTTTAATCAAACTCTTTCCATATGACTTCAGAAATAATTGCCTCCTTTAAAATAATAATGAAAAAGGAAACAAAACATAGCACCATAAGCAATCTCATATTGTGGAGTGACCACAAGACACCAAGTTCTGGCATGACTTTCCATGATCATTCTCTGAAGGTTGCAATTTATTTATTCTGTTTTAAATGAAGAGGTTTAGCATTTCTCCAATCTGACCAAAGTACATAGGAAATACTTGTTGGATAAGAAGTAAAAAAGATTTGAAAGTGTTCCACACATTTTCAGCTAACATGATTTATACGTTTCTGGTTTTAATGTTGAGGGGAGTTGGATTCAATAAACCATTTGTTTTCCATGGGGACATCCTGGTTACAGCAGTGCCTTGGTAATCCTACTTTGTGTACAATAAATGCACAGCTTGCCTGTAGAAAATTGAGGAGACTAGGACTCTGACCTAAGCAAAACCAATGGCAAAAATCTCACTGTCTTCACTGAGATCTTCATTTCAGGTGGAACGGTCAATATTTTATGTTGTTTCCCACATGGGTAAGGCATACTGGCCTTTTGAGTCTGTAAGGGACTGATTCAAAACCTGGAGATCATGATATACTTATTTATTTCAATACGCTTTGGTCACAGCCTAATTGAAGGTCAGCTAATGTGCAGGGTTAACAGTCAAAAGAAAAAAAAAATCTCACCACGTAATGAACAAAATTGGCATTGGCAAGTACATGGAATAACAGGACCACCTGGGAGGCTGGGGTGGACTTGGAAATCCAGACAGATGGTCGTGGGGGCTACAAAGAGTACTGATGGAGGCAAGGTAGCTTGAATCAGGAAAACAGCAGCATCTGAACGGCAAAAGGGCTAGCGAGTGAAGCACAAGTAGGTGAAAGAAACTGTGCATACACATCTTTCCATTTCAGTCAATTTTACTAATTAGTGGGTGGGTTTCCTTGCAGGAGTCAAAATTGAGAGAGTATATTAATATGGTAACAGCATTTTGTAGGAACTGTAGCTGGCTATAGCTTTGAGGGAAGGGAGACTGTAGTTTCAATTCAAGCTTGAATATGAATGCAAAACATTTACACCTTTGAATAAGGTACCTCAAAAAAACAGTAAGCAGAGGGTTTTTTTCCCTTTTAGTCAATTTTGCATATCATTTGGCCATTGATGTGCTATAATATGAAGGTAAACTTCTGTCTTGTTTGTGAAATTAGGAAAAAAAGGTCACATTGCTCCAAATGTGTCCTGCTAGCCTGGAGCAGCCAAGCAGGCTAGTGAAGACCTTCAGCAGCCAAGCGGGGCAATGGAGATGGCAATCATCAAACAGAGAGAGGCTTTTGTCAGGATTGGTAGTTATTTTATTTAAATACTGCAGGGAAATGAGAATTGCGTGTGTAGCATGAGCTCTCTGCAAGCTAATTCCAAGTCCAAATTGACCTTTTTATAGCTCTCAGTTATTGTTTATCTGATTTCCTTTATCTTAGGTCTCCTGTGCACTAGCATTACTGACATCTGTCAAGAAAGATACACTGGCAAAGGCACCTTGTTAACCACTGATTTCTGCCCATCAAGATCTGCTGCAGGTCACCTGTGCAGACTAGTGACAGGAGCATGGGATGGCACAGGCAGCTTTCCTCTTGCTCAAGGACAAGCGTTCTTCCTCTCTGAGATTACCAACCCCCAGCCCAGTACAATCAATATCAGGAAACACACTGTAATCTCCCCATGAATATAAGCACCCTTTGGGATATGAGTTGGTCAATGCATTTTGATGCATTCCTAGAAGAGCGAAAGGTTTAGAACCAGAGCGCATTGTCTAGTTCCCGGCTCGAAGGCAATTTCTGTCATTTAAGGGGCATTTTATACATGCTAATCTACTCAACTCTTGGATCCACGGAAGAATTGAAAGGTAGGTAAGTTTTAAAGAGATTTTACTTATTTGCCCATAGACCCAAGTGCCGAATAGATTAGCTAAATCTAGAAAAGGCAGTGAATTAAAATAGGACATTCGTGTCTTTTCTGGGAAGATCTTTTTTCCTTTAACTGAATGCGATATTTGCTATATAATTTTTTCGTTTTAGTTTCCAAAATTATCAAAAAGCTACAGCTAGAATTGTCTCATTTTCCTCCTATAGCATTCTTTGAGGCATAGAGGTAACTTTTATCTGTGCTTGCCATAGAACAAAACCTAGTTTTACAATGTTGTCCTAGAGGCGGCAGCAGAGTACATAAGAAACAAAAAAGGTAACCCACCAATGTGAAAAGTTGTGTTTGGTTAGTAGTTAATCTATGTAAAATCTCACTAATGGGCTTTTCTGGAATACAGTGCTAACATGAAACCCAAGAGGGAACATTGGCATAGCTTTGAAATAGGGAAGAGGGTGGAAATAATACTAATGGTATTGCATGTTCTGGATGAGAGTGAAATAATTTGACCTAAAAAATCTCCACTTGTTGGAGACCGCTCACTGAAGTAAACTGTTTTATATATCAAGGATTTAGAACAAATCTAAACTACTTACATAGAGCTAAAGAGTCAAACTTTAGTCGGCAAACTTTAAAACAACTGTGATGTGCTGTGACACATTAATTGAAATGTACTTTCCAGTGCAACCATTTAGCAATTTATATAAATATCAAAGCTTTTGGTTTTTACTGTCAGTCTTTGTTTCTGAATGAGAAATTTATAAAAAACATATGTTTCTAACTGCCACTGAGAGCATGTTCAGAAGGATGTGGCCACTGAACTATATCAAACTTTCCTCAGTACAATCATTTGATGAACTCACTAAGAAGATTCTTCTGTTAATAATGTCTCTTTTCAGCAATAACCAAAAGTTGTTAGTGCAATTGGCAAAAGTGCCGCTGTATTGGGATGGGAGGAACACTGCCTGGAAGCACGATCCTATTGAAGTCATGGGTGATTTGTCATTGGCTTCAAGTTGGACCAGGATTTTGCCAAAAATATCAAGTGCTTTCTGAAGTCTTTCCATTAATTAGATTTCAATTAAAAATAAATCATCTTGTATAAGTAAGTTGTGTACAGAACCCACACTGCCATAAGCTTCTGATCTGAATCCATTTTCTCCAGCTTCTGCGAATGCTTAGATCTAGGATTTTGTTTTCTTTTCTTCTGATGTCTAGCTGAAGTGTTAAAATGACAAAATTATCAAGTCACTTCCAATGGTTAGAATCGAAGCTTGGATGTAAGTCTCAGTTTATCTAACCATTTGTATTACAGTAGTACCCAGAAACTTCCAGTCAGTGAGAACATCCTTTCGAAAGGCACATTGGCTTGGTCTGCTCTGCTTGAAAATAAGGTCCTCAGACCTCACCCGACCACCCTTAGGCCTGCCCGTGGTGTATCTGCTGGTGGGACATGCTCAGGCTTGGATGTCTGTGTTTGCAGACTGGTGCCTAAAAACTACACTGGAGACCAAGTCCACACACTGTGGGCCAGGCTGTCCTCAGCACCCGGTGTAGACACCATGGTTGTACCTTGGATGCAGGGTAGCCCACAGGGCTGGCCCCAAGGGTTTATTGGGTAAGTAAACGGCTGCATGAAGCTTTGGTAGAAAGGAGAGGCTCAGGCTGAATCAGTCTCAGCTGACTCCTTGGTCTTAGCTGCGTGAAAAGTGGCACAGGCATTTTCAGCAAGTCACTTTCCTAGCATCAGAGAAGGCAATTAAGCCTTTTTCACCTAGCACAAAAGTTACAGGAAACCTTGTTTTATTACTGTTCTTTATGTCTGGAAAGTTTTACTGGTGTATAAAATGATCCGCAATGAAGCTGTGTACACTGAAATGTCCTCATTAAATTGCATTGGCTTCTCCTTCTAGCTGCATCACTAAATCCTACAGGCTTTATTTTGGCCAGAGCTCTGCTCTCGATAAGAAGCGAGGGTAGGAGCAGTTGGTTCTAATGCAGTCTTCTGACATTCTCTGTGCTATGGAAGAACAATATTCCTTTTTGTTCACCTAGACACCTAGGGGTGCTTGTGCAGTGTCACGTACACACTGTTTGTATACAACAAAGAATGCTTGTGATGGTCCCTCCTTACGAACAGACATTCCTGGGAATTTGTAAACATATACCCATACGTTAGTTTTCCAAATGCAAACTTCATTTAGAGTAATAACATATACGAACCACTTACAAAAGGATAGTTTATCTTCATTTAACACCTAATCTTTACCCACTGATCCCTGGAAAGCAAACCTCTGTGATATACCAGAAAAGCTTTCTAATAATTCATATATAACATTTTTCTTTGTTTTCAAGACTGCTTAGCTAACCTGTACAAAAATATTTGCAGTCCTCCTTCTCCAGAAAGCTCCAGCTGATGAGCCAAGCTCTCAACATTTCATTCCTCTGCAGATAGTTTGCTAAATTTTTTCCCAAGGCTTTATGGTTTTCAACAATATATCTTTCATCACTGTATTGCCAAAAAGAAGTGGCTGCCTTGAAGCCTCCCTTAGGATTTGGACTGGATATCAAGGATTAGTTTATAACTGGTAACTTATGAACTGCATAGTGTTCTACAAACAACTTATTTTTCTTAATGTAATGGTGAAACTATGAAATCTCATCATGAGAATTTATTTCTGAAAGTATACTTGAATGAAGCTTTAAGCAATAGTTCATATTCCTATATTAAAACTGGTAAAAAGTTAAAGGAGCACATTTTTGTCTTCACACAACAAGCATTAATTGACCACAAATCTTGAAAATATTCATCTCCAGTTGAATTTCTATGTATTTGTTCTGGATTTGGGGGGGTTGTTTTTTAGGGTGTTTTAAATCTCTAAGAATGTCTGAGTTTGGTTTTTGTGCAGCTGGGATCTGACAATATAACACAAGAAACCCATTATTTATAGGAATGGAGTCACAGCAGGTATTGGCAGAATACAACAATGGGAAACTTCTGAAGAATATTCCTCGTTTTTACCTGTATTGGTGCAAGTCATATGTGTTGGTTATAAGGGCAAGGAAAAAAATAACAACTAAGCACAGATTTTTTTATTTGAGCACATCTGTTTTATTTCAGTTCAGTGTGATGGCTGGAGGGGGAAAGGGATTTCTTCAGAAGGCATGCATTTAGTTCCAATTCTTGGTAAACTTAAAACAGAAAAGGACATCTAATTTTTTTAATGGGTATCCTCGAAGCTGGCTATAACAGAAGTAAATCCATTTTTACTAGTGGTTGTGATTCTGTCAAACTAGTGGAAATACTTCTAGATAGAAGGGTTTCTTATAATTGTTTTCTGTAGAGTATACTCAGAGTGATCATCCCTTTGTTTGCATTGCAATTGTGTCCGAAAATGCCTTTAAAGGCCAGGACCCACAATAGCAAGCCTTGCAGGAACAGTAACAGAAAGCCAGTCACCACTCCAAAGTTCTTACAAATATCTGGACGAAACTGGGGAAAAAGGGAAAGAAGAAAATAGGTTTGCTAAGAAGAAAAGTGATTTGCCCAAGGACACATTTTATACTAGTGATACTGCAGGATATAGCTGCAATGTATTATCTTCTCAATATTTTACTAAAGTGCACATATGGCTGGAAAATCATAATTTATTTAGCAAATGTGTTAAGTCACGTTATGAAAAACTCGATTTTTCCTCCTAACATAGGTATGAGCATGTGAACTAGATTACATTTTTGGCATTAGACTGAATTATTTGTTAACATCTATTATGATGATTATAATCATAATCATTTAGCAAATAACATGTTCTTAAAAGTTCAGGTGAAGGAGCTGGGGAAGGAGCACTCTCAGCATATTCCATTGTGATGTTTGTGTTCAAACTTTGTTGGCCAGTCAAAACCAGAAGTAGAACAGCAGTCAAGGTGGACCCCTGCTCCTGTCCCAGAGAGATATCGTCTTAGAGGACTCAGTCAAGATTGAGGCATTATTAGATACTGTGCAATCCCTGTGTAGCAGTGTCTTTCCACACTGAAGAACTTTGGTTTGAAAGGACTAGATGAGTAAGAAGTATTAATAGAACTAAATGGAAGGAAATGAGGAAGGAAAGCAGTTGCGTTTTACTGTGACACTTAGGTCTGAACTATCTCCCCATTAATGTAAATTTCTATTTCCATTTAAACCTTAGGAAGCAGCATCAGGCCAATTCGATTGTGTTTGCAAATCACTTCTTTAGCAACTTGCCAAAGGTCAGTGGTGGGTGTTTGTGGCAGAAATGCGAGTGAATACTAGTCCATTGTTTTAACCACAAGACCATGCTTCCTCTCCTAATCCCAGGTTGATTTTAG